>JAFKAK010000504.1:0-23509 GCA_019914995.1 Acanthochlamys bracteata
TTAGAGATTATAAGACGGGTTTAGTAGAAAAAGAGAGCTAAAGTAGTTTAGTAAAACCTTGAGGATTGCCTAGACACTACCCTAGAGACAACACGTAAAACCTTGCTACACCTTATTGGGACGATGTAGCCCTAAGAGCCCACTAAGTAAAGAAAGAGAGGGAGACAGAAGGTATGTAAGAGGCCAAGGGCCTTTAGAAACACTTGGCTAGGTAGTCTTAGAACCTTAGACGAGGTGACTAAGCATAAACTTAAGTATATAGACCTCACTCTTAGACTCTAGGGCTCTTTATTAAATCCATAAGTATTCTTTTGGCATCCTGGCTCCTGGCACCTGCCCCCTAATTATTATTAGTTTTACTTTTCTCCATTTCCTTTATATATTTTATAACCTGGTAGTTCCCACTAGTAAATACTAAAAAATTTTAGTTTTATTTACGTCTAGTTATAAGTCAATATTATTAATTATCCTTAAATGTAGTATTAATTTCCCTAATATATATGCTTTTAAATTTCGTGTATTATTATAGCGTTTAAAGATAAGTAGTTTATTATCTTAGTTTTATATATGGTTATACTTTCTTTACTAGAGTAGTCCTAGGATAATATCATAGGTTCTTTTTATTATCTATAATAATCTATTCTTAGTATTTATAGATTTTAAAGTTATTTTTATCTTATATAATGATTAGTAACTTAGTTCCAGGTTTTCCATTTATAATATTTAGTGTATAGGGTATTATTTTTTATTATTTATAAGGTTTATAAATACTTCTATATTTAATATACTCTTAAAATCTATATTTATTTTAGCAAAAACCAGTAACGTAATCAATATAGTACTATTTATTATATTTAATTACAAAGGCGTCTTCATACCTAAGCCTTACCTAGAACACGTTTTAGAGTCTTTAGTATTCTATTATTTTATTCCTTATTATAACTATATGATATATTATATACTTTTATTGAGAATATTTTTTCTTTTTAATAAAGCTAATATTTATGCATGTATCTACTAATAAGTACTATTTTATATATATATCTAGTAATCTACTATAGTGCATAAATCTATTCTTAAGACTTATTACTATCTTCTACATCCTCTATTTTTACCTTATAGGTGTGGGAGTTATGTCTAATCTTACTATAAGTGCCGCAGTGCCTACCTACGCGCACCCTCTTTATAGGCGTCTCGCCCTCTTTATAATAGCTACCCACCTACTTAGTAATTAAGTCTAATACCTTACTAACTATTAAGGTCTCTACTACCTATATATACTACCTTTTATAGCTTTTATACTTTATAAGCTCTTTAATTATGCTTTATATACGCGCCTATTTCTCTTATAGTAATACTATATTATGCGATATTTACTAAACGCCTTTACTTAGCTACCACACCTACTTATTAAGAGAACTTATAAAGAACCTTAAGCACCTTTTTATATTCTCTATTAAATAAGTATACTTTATACCTCTATCTTATAGGTGTTATATAGTGTCTTTGCCTCCTATATAGTATTATCTTATTATAGTAGAATTAGTGTACGTAACCTTATATTAAGCTTTAATAATACTACCTTTAGGTTAAATAAAACTAATTTAGCGCCTTTAAACCGTATATAAGTATTCTCCTTAGTAAATATAAGGTTAAAGGTAGCTTTAAAGGTAGGAAAGGAAGTTTTTCTTTATTAATATAGTAGATATAGTTATATACTAAGACTAATATACTATTACTATAATAGACTTTAATAGTAAAAATAAAGTAATATTAAAAGGCTATAGTAAGTATAATAATTAAGGTAGTATATAAAAAGTAATAATCTTATTCTTCTTATAGTAGTCCTAAAATTTAAGTAAGTAATAGCTCTTATAGTTTTAGGTATAATTATCTATAATACTATACTTTATCTTTATTGATTTAAATTTAAACTATAGCTAGATAATTATTAGGTATTATATAACAGCTTATAAGTAATTATATAGATGGCTCTATTACGTTTATAGCTTAGAGTATATATATAAACCTATTAACCTAGTTTTTACTAGTAGGGTTGCCTCTGCACTCTTTTAGTAGTCTACTAGCTATATTTTATATATAGACCTTTTAAGCTATAGTATACTACTTTTTAGACTCTTATTAAGTATATAATTTATATTTACGTCCTCCTCTAACCTTTATTAGGCTCTTACTATTTGGCTTATTGTCGCGTTAAGGGCGTTTTTAGCAGGTCAGTCTACTAGCGTTCTTTGTGGAATATTATATATTACTATAGCGCGTCTATTAGTTTATATTATTACAAATTAAATATCTTTAGATTATAATTTATAGGTCGCCTATAGTATAAAGGTCTCTAAATGTTGCGTGGTTATAACATTTACGTAACTTTGTCGCAGTAGGCGCTGTAATGTTAGGGTATCGACTTAGTGGTGTTAGCAACTCGGTGGTAATTCACGTTAGGACCGGGTTATTAATTTTAGGAACTTGGTTAGTATTTTTACTCCAGTTTAGAAAAACACTATCTTTAGTTAATTCACTATATTCAATATCTTAACAAAATTTTAACGCGTCTTATACTAAATAGAATTTATAGTTTAAATTAAACTTAGCAAGTTAATTTAGGCCTTTTAAAATTTTTAACAATAATTTATAACGCGTCTTATTAAATAATGAGGCGCGCCTTGCCCTTTACCTTTTAAAATATAACGTTCCTACTAACTACGCTAACTAGTTAATATAATAGAAAGTAGTTTCTACTAAATAGACGCCCTAGTATAATAAAGCTTACTATAAAAAAAAGAGTAGACGCTTATCTAATATATTCTTAACCTAGATTTATAGAGTTTCGCGCCCTAGTTATATAAGGTGGAAGATATAGCTAATAAATTACTAGCTACTAGGCATAGAGACCTATAGGAAAATATTAGTCTTAGAGATTTATGGCGGATACAACCTAAGCTTAAAAATAGCCTTTAATTAAGTAAAAGGATTATTAAAGGATATAGTAGAAAGATCTAGAGGTAATTAATATATAGTTTTAGCTTATAAAGGAGACAAAAGCTAAGTATAAGTATAAAGGATAAGAATATCTATAACTTTAATAAAACTAGTTTCTAAATAGGCGTTATTAGTTCAATAAAGGTTATAATAGGTTTAGAAATATATTTTTAACCTACCCTTATTTAGCTAGGTAATAAAGGAGTAGGTTATAGTAATCTAAAGTGTGTTTACGCTACTAGGTATACTACCCACCTTTATTATTTATAAAGGGCAAGTCCACATCTTAGTATAGTATAAGGAGACTAATATATTTTATAATTAGAAGCTCTTAGTCTCTAAAACTAGCTAGACTAATAATAAGCTTAGAGTTACGTAGTTAAAGCACTTTAATATATATATAATACTATGTTAGGTAGGGTTATAGAGGTTACTTATCCTAAATAGCTATAAGAGCTACTAGTCCTAGGATTTTAAGGATTATTACTTAGAATAAAAGATCTTAACACTATATATACCTATATACTTATCCTATATTCTCTAGCTACTTAATATAGTCTATTTTTTACTACTAAAGTTAAAGTACTCCTAATACGTCTAGGACTTAGTATAAAGACGTCTTTTATATTAATAAAGAAGGCTTCCTACTAGCCTTTTATAACGCGTTTTTTAAAGTGTTTATACTAGAAAACTATAAAAAGCCTTAAGGCCACTATTTTATTTCTACTAATTCTTAGTATTAATAGACTTTTAATATAAAACTAAAACCCTAGCACTACCCACTCTAATATACTAACATCCCCACTCTATAAAAAGTTTAATAAAATAGTAAAAGGTGACCTAAAATAAAAATTTATTAAAAAGTAGGTTTTTAAAAAGGACTTTTATAAAGAGTATATAATTTTATAAAGAAAAAGGTATTTATATAAATAAAAGATTTTAGTTAAAACTAAAATGCTTTGTATTACTCCTTTATATATAATTATATATTTATAATAACTTATAATAAAAAAATAATAATAATATAAATAGGGGTTATTAAAACTACTAAACTTAAAGGTGTCTCTAATAAAGAGGTTTATATAAATTAATAATATACTTAAGTTACTAATATTTATTATATTTATTTATTTTAGGATAAACTTTCTAAAGTAATATATAATTATTAATATATTTAATAATTTTAATTATTTATTATAGGTTATAGTAACTAATATAAAGTTATTTATAAAAAGAATAAGTTTTATTACTACTAATAGTATTCTAGTTAAGTTACTACTACTTAAAACTTAAGAAATTTAAGTAGTTTATATACTAACTAGTATAATATAAATAATAAAAGCTTTTAGTTAAAGTAAAACTATTTTATAATAAATATAGTTAGGTTAATATATAGGTTATAAAAAGAATATAATTTTTTAAAATTATAAATAATAAGATTACTAAAAGAAGATTAATTAAGTAGAGGAGGAGGTAGGTAAAAATATAAAAGCCTAAGTAGACTATAGCTAATTTATAGTATAAAGTATTAAGTTAAATATAATAGAGCTTATATAAGATTAAAATAGTATTAGTATTTATCTAGGTATAAAGCTATAGCTAGAATTTAAAGAATTTAAAAGCTAAAGGAATATATATATTATAAAATTAAATATCTATATAAGAATTATAGTAAGACCTACTAAATTACTATAAGTGTATACTATAATATTAAACTTACGCATAGTATAATAGTTTTAATTAAGGTAGAGAGAAGATATAGATAGGGCTACGCACGCTTATGTACGCTTATACATGTCTAGGCACATTTACGCACGTATGCGCACCTAAGACATGCTGGCGTAAGCCTATAAAAGACCTACGCAATTCTAACATGTATGCTAAATAGTTGCGTAGAGGTACTCCAAATTAATAATTTTAATTATTAGAAATTTAGTGTAAACTATTTTGACTTAATAGGCCTAACTAAAAGCCTATATAGTAAAGTAGCCTAAACTAAGGATACTAATAAAAAATTTAAAAAGTTATTTAATGCGTTGAAAACTAGAACCTCCTAGTAAAAGTTACTACTAGAATTTGCGTTAGATAAAAGTTTAGAACTAGTTTTATAACTTCTCAAGGTTATAGCTCAATTTTATACTAGTAGTTTATATAGCTGGGTATTAATAATAACAAGTTTATTCTACTAACGTGTTTTACTACTAGTTTTATAACACATTTAAGTTTGCCACCTAAACTACTAATGCAACTATTCTAGTAACTAAATTTACTATAATACCTAGTAATACACTATATAGTGTATAAATCATTCTTAAAACTTATTACTTATATTCTATGTTCTCTATTTCACCTTATAGGTGTAGGGTTATATCTAATCTTACTATAAGTGCTGCAGCGCCTACCTACGCGCACCCTCATTATAGGAGTCTTGCCTTCTTTATAATAGCTATCCGCCTACTTAGTAATTAACTCTAATACCTTACTAATTAATAAGGTATTTCTACCTATATATGTTGCCTTTTATAAGCTTTTTACAGTTTCTTAAACTATTTATTTTACTTTATATATATGCCTATTTTCTCCTATAGTAATACTATATTATGCGCTATCTACTATACGCCTAATAGGCTATTACTACACCTACTTATTAGGAGAACTTTTAAAAAACCTAAGCGCCTTTTAAATCCTTTATTAAATAAGCGTACTTAAAACCTATATTTTATAGGTATTATATATCATCTTTACCCTATATAGTATTATTATTATTATAGTAAGATTAGTATACGATAACCTTATACTAAGCTTTTATAATATTATATCAAGGTAAAATGGGATTAATTTAGCGCCTCTAAACCCTATATAAGTATTATTTTAGTAAATATTAGGTAATAGGTAGCTTTAAAGGTAGGGAGGAAAGGATTCAGTACTAATATAGTAAATATTGTTATATACCAAAGTAATATACTATTACTATAATAGCGCTTTAATAGTAAGACGTAAATAATATTAAAAGGCTATAGTAAAATATAATAAGTAATAATTTAATAAAAGTTATAGTCTTATTCTGTTTATAGTAGTTCTAAAATTAAGTAAGTAGTAGCTTTTTAAAGCTATTAATAATAATTAATTTATACACTCTTATAGTCTTTCTATATATATTAAAATACTCAAGCTAGGCAAGCTTTAGATTATTACTTATCTAGCGATATAGTCTAACTTAGATAACCTAGTGATATTATGTATCTAGCTTAAACTGAACAGAGATAAAAACTTTACCTATAAAGATAATAAAGGTAAAAATAAAGCTTCCCTTTTACTTTAATAGTTATTATATTAGGATAATCTACTTATAATTACTAGGGCTATAGTTTTTTTTACTTTTTAGGCTTCTCTAAGACTATTATGATAAGCTGAGGCGAAATCTTACCAATTAAGCCTAACTTATTAAAGTTCTAGGTATCGTTATCTATAATACTATACTTTGTCTTTATTAATTAAATAAGCTTAAACTATAGCTACATAAGTGCAAAGCCCTTTTAGGTAGCTTATTAGTAATTATATAGATAGCTCTATTGCGTTTATAGCTTAGGAGTACGCGTAATAAACCTATTAACCTAGTTTTTACTAGTAGGTTACCTCTACGCTCTTTTAGTAGTCTACTAGTTATATCTTATACGTGTGCCTTTAAGAGTGGTATACTATATAGGCTCTTATTAAGTGTATAATTTATAATTATATTCTTCTTTAACTTTATTAGGCTCTGACTAGCTTATAGTTACGTTAAGGGCGTTTTCTAGCGCGTTAGTTTACTAGCGTTCTTTATAGGATATTTTATATTGCTTACAGCGCGTCTATTGTCTCTATATTTACTAAAAATTAATATCTTGGATTATAAGCTATAGGTCGCCTTTATTATAAGGTTTTCTAGATGTTAGTGGTTGTAATATTACGTGGTCTTTGTCGCGCAGGCGCCGTGGTGGTGTTGGGGTGGCGACCCAGTAGTGTTAGTAACTTAGTGGTGAAACACGTTATACTTAATTTAGGATACCTAACCTTTAAATGTGTATTTTATAAAGTTTTATTTTATAGTGCCTATTTAGAGCGTAAACCCTACTAATACCTAAAAAGGTAATTAGGATTAGAGGTATCTAACTCTTAGTTTATAAAATTATAAAATTGAAGATAGATAGTAAGGGCTATATTAAGTCGATTTAGTTTTATATTTTACTTTACAATAATACTTGTAACTTAATTTTGAAAACACTACAGTAGGTAAATTCTTTACGTAAGTATTACACTAGCTAAAAATTTTATTTTAATAAAAAAGATTAGCCTTTAGGATTAAAACTATAGGGTGTAAAATATTTCTAGCAAAGCCTAAAAGTGTTAAGATATCTACCTTTTATAGCTATTAACTAACGTAAGACTAAAGTTAGGAAATAGAAATAGGGTTTTTTAGTTTCTTTAAAGATATTTAGAAGGCGCTAAGCCCTAAACTAAAAGTAGACCTTTAGGACCTCTTACTTAAGGCATTTAAAGACCTTTAGCGTATCTTCTTAAGAGAATAAGCTAACTCCTTACCTCTATACTATAGGCTCTAGAGTAGACCACTTTATCCTATTTATAGAAAAGAATAAAAAGTTACCTAATATTCTATTTACTCTACTTTATGTTATATTAAGAAAGGAACTTCCTATCTTACGAAAGGAGCTTATAAAAGTACAAAAAAAGGTATTATCTTTATAAGTAAGTCTAGTATAGCTATACTAGTACTCTTTATAACAATATTCTAGTAAAGGCCTTTATTTTTATATTAACTACTAAGCTCTAAACGCTCTATTCAAGAAGAACTATTACCTATTACCCTTAATTAGCAAAACCTTATAGTTACTAGTAAAGGCTAAGTAGTTTAATAAGCTTAATATTATTTGAATATTCTATAAACTTAGAATAACTAAGGGTAATGAGTAAAGCACTACGTTTAGAACATAGTTTAGGCTATATATGTAGCTTATTATACCTTTTAGGCTTTTAATCTTACCCTACGCGCCTTTTAAAGGTATGTTAAGTATATCCTATAAGAACACTTAGAAAACTTTTACTCAGTATAAAAAAACATTTGAATCTTTTAAGTAGCTCTTTAAGGACTATAAAGATAAAATCTTATATATAGTAATTAAAGTTAGGGTAGCTAGACTGTATCTAAATATTAAAAAGTCTAAGTTCTATATAATAAAGATAAGATACCTTAGCTTCATTATTAAAGCTAAAAAAGGAGTAAGTATAGACCTAGAAAGGTAAAAGTAATTAAAGAATAAATAACACCTACCTTAGTAAAAGGAGTTTGAAATTTCTGAGGTTTTATAAGCTTTACTAATAGTTTATTAAGATTTTTTAGGCCTTATTAGCCTACTAATAAAGTTAATAGGCAAAGGCGCTAAGTTCTATTAGAAATAGGAATAATAATAGGCCTTTAACTACTTAAAAGAGGCCTTTCACACTAAACTAGTGCTGGCTTACTTTAATCTAGAGCTTAAGATTAATACTAGAGGCTAATACTTTCTAAAATAGTTTATAGTAGGATACTTCTCTGTTATAAGACTAAAGGGATCTTAAGGCTAGTAGCCTACTTTTAGCTAAAAATAGTTCTACTAAGTATAACTTTGTTATCTATAGCCAAAGAAAATATTTACTATAATTAAATATATAAAGAAAGAAGACTATATATATTATGCTGTAAAGTATATTATGATTTTTTTTGAAACTATAAGAACCTAACCTAATTTACTTAAAAGAGGAAACTGGATAAGTAATAATATACTTAATTCGTTAATATAACCTTTTTTAAATTAACTAGGTATTATTATTTTGGGCTAATGCCTTATTAAGGCTAAGAATAAGACCTTCCTTCAAATATAGAAGAATAATAAACTACTTTTAAGGCACTTTAAACCATAACCAAGAATTCCCTTAAGTAATAGCTTATTAGCACTAACCCTATAAAAACCCTTAAAAATCTAGGTTATACAAGAGAATAAAGCTCTACCCTCTTTATATATAAAAACATACCTCTATAGCTTTACGTATATACCTAGTATAGCTAAACTTATAACTAAGTTAAACTAATCCTTAAATAGACTACTACTATTTTTATTAAAATAGTAATTAAGACCCTATTAGTAAAGATCTAGACCTAAAGATAATTAACTACCTAAACCCTAAAAAAATAGCCTTAGTCCTAGTCCTTGGCCACCTATATGCTGGCACCCTAAAGAACTAGATTTTAGAACTTTTAGTCCTTTACTAAGGTATTGAGAACGAGCAAAACTTACTTAGCTATAAAGAAGCTATAAAGGATAGGCTTTCAAAATTTAATCTTAGTTTAAAGCTATCTATAAGCATTGAAAGTTAAAAAAAAAAAAAAGAACTAAGGGTACCTATAGTATATAGAGCAAGAAAATAGGTCCTAAGGTTAAAACCTTCAACTGGGACTGGCTTTATTATAATAGCCTACTACTCCCTAGTATTAAGGTACTCTAGGAGAAAACATACTTATAAGATACTAGTATTAAACTACTTCCTCCTAAAATTTTAAATTATATTTATTAGGATATTTAGAACTATAATGTGTATAGCTATACTAAGCTTTAAAGGAAGGCTGAAAAGGACTGCTTAAACTCTTACTCCTCCTAAATCAAGTATAAACGGAAATTACTATAAATTTTATTATTAAATTACTAAATAGTAAAGGTTTTGAAATAATATCATAGTTATAGACTAAGTAAATAAGAACTTAAGTTTGTAGGACTTCTAAACCTTAAGGTAGGAATAGTAGCTACTACCTTTTTGCAAGGTATTAGATAACTAATTACTCTTTACTAGACTTAATAATCTTAAATTAGGGAGAATAGTTTATTAGTAGTTTTAGCCCTATACATATAAGCTTACTGAAAAGTCAAAGTTTATCTATTATAAAATACTTAGAGATAAATAGCTAGATAAAATATATAAAACTATACTAAAAAGTGTACCTTTAAGGCTATTTTAATGAATAATAAATAGACTAGATAAGGTGGCTTCTATAGCCTTAATTACTTTTAAAGAATAAGAATTTACCTGAACTAGGGTAAGCCCTTCTTTTTTATTTATACCTAAAATATTAAACTAATACTTAGTTTTAACTAGAAATTATGATAATCTTAAAATAATAGGTAGAACTAAACTAAGTTTATAAAAGCTATAATCTAAAAGTTCTAGAAGGGTTTTAAGTATTTATAAGCTAAAAATAATACTAGCCTAGTAAGAATAAGAACACTAGGCTAACTACTACAATAAAAATACCCTATCCTACATAAAGGAGATAAAGTTTTAGCTAAAAATATAGTTACTACCTTAAGAAATATATACCTAATAAAAAGTTGTACTAAGAAAATAAGGAATTTTTAATTCCTAAAATTAAAGATTTATATATTATTAAGTTAGATATACTACTAGAAATACATTCTTAGTTTTAGATTAACCATTAAATGCTAGTACCTAATACCCCTTTTAAGCTAGAAATCTAATAATACTTAACGTTTAGTACTTATTACTAAAAAAGGTAAAAGAGGAAAATATAGTAGTAGATATTTATAAAAATAATAGTTTTAAAATAAAAATAGTTGAATACTTTATTTAGTAGAAAAATACCTTTATAAAATATAAAACCTAACTAAAATCTTAACTAAGCTTTAACACCTAATGGGTAAAAAAAATATATTAGAGTCTGTGAAAATTAAAAAGGAAGTTACTATAGGGTTTTACTAAGAAGTCTTTTAGTAAGCTTCTTCTAAGGGTGCAAGAGTAGTAGGAGTATCTAAAATAGCTAGTTTTAAAATCTATAACTATATAATAAGAGAATTATGAGGAAAATTAATAAAATATATTAATTAAGTAGATAAAGCCTGCAAGAGTTCAGTAAAAGGTATAAAGCCTAACTACTATAAATATATATAAGAGCCTACCCTAGACTTAACAATATAAATACTAAATAAGTAAATATTTCTACTTTTAGTACTTATTTTTATACTTTTATACTACCTAAGTAACGCTAGACTAGTGTTAGATCAAGTTTAACTTAAATAAAATAGCAACTTACCTAAAAAAATTTTTAGACTAAGTGTTACTACTATAAACTCCTTATAATAGCGCTAAATAGATAAAAGAGCTGAGGAACTATTTAAATAACCTATATATATTAGAATATAACTATTAAAGGCTATTAATAATGTTTGACTAATTATTAATCATAAACACTAATAAAAAAGTAAAATAATAATTTATATCATACTTTTAGGGCCATTTAGCTCTATAAACATATAGAGTTTTATTCAGCTTATTATTATTAAGGTCTAAAAACTACTATGCTAAGGTAGGTAAGATTAGCGCCCCTAGTCCTAATATAAGAATATAATAGAGCCTTTTAAGCCTAAATGGTCTTAATTTAGCTAGCTAAACTATTTAGGAACTTTTAGCTAAAAGGGGTATTCACCTATTTTTATTTTATTAAGCTACTTAAGGTAGATCTTCTGGTAACTAAATATAAGGAGGATAAAGGTAGACTTATAGCACTAGTTTGAAATTAGTACACCTATGACTTGGTTGAAAACCATAAGGGATAAAGAATAAAACTTTTATATTAGACTAGTGCACTTAGTAGCTAAGCCTTTGCCATTTCCTTTATACTATTTTTAAATAAGCTTATTTAGGCTATAATTAGTATAGTGCTTGCCTAACTTTATAAAGTAGGCGTAGGTTTGAGAATATATAATTAAAAGGAAAAACTAAAAGCCTCCTTATTATTTAGGTTGTGTAAGATATTAGGTGGTAGTCCCTACTCTTTTTAGTTTTTCTATAATAGGTAAGGTAAGTAAGGCCCTAATACTAAAAGCTTAGAACCTACCTAATAGACATTATGATTATTACTAGAAACTTTTAGTAGGCACTATCCTACGTAAGTAGGTCTAAAGGTCCTAATAAAAAAGAGGTCTTCTACGTCTTATGAGGGTAAGGAGAGCCCTTTAGTAGAGCGCTTATTAGGAAATAGTATAGTAAGGGGAAGTAAGTAGGTAAATAAAAAAAGTTAAGAAGAATTAATATATAGTGGTTCAAAGTTAATAACATTACGTAAATAAACCTAAAGAAAAAAAGGCTTAGGGAGGTTAAGTAAGAGACCTTTTATTATTTTTTTATTCAGCCTAAGCACCTTGTAAGCCACTAATTATATTAATTTTAGGCTTTAAGCCCCTAACTAGGGTAAAAGTAGTTACCTAGCTAAATAAACAGAGTAATCCCCTACTAAATAGAATAACATAACCCTCTTAAATAAGCTAGAACCTAAAATATACAAGACCTTTTACAATAATATGGAGTACCTATTGGGGTGTTAACCTAGAGATTAAAGACAGGTTTAAGTGAAAGGAGAGCTAAAGTAGTTTAGTAAAAATCTTAGGGGTTAGTTAGACACTACCTTAAAAGATAACATATAAACCTCGCCTACACCTTATTAAGATAATATAGCCTTAAGATCCACTAGATAAAGAAAGAAAGGGAGATAGTAGGTATGTAAAGGCCGAGGGCCTTTAGAAATACTTAGCTAGGTAGCCTCGGAACCTTAAGACAAGGTAACTAAGCATAAGCTAAAGTATATAGACCTTACTCTAATCTAAGCCTTTAAAGTTCTTTATTAAATCCATGAGTATTCTTCTAGCACTTCTGGCTCCTTTGGCACCTAGTCTTATAAGAGCTATTAAAAATGAAAAAAATGTAGAATACTATTTTCAAAACTCCTAAACTAAAGGGTAGCTCTAATTAAGATCTTTAGTCTATTGAGTAAAGGCTATACTTAGTAATAAAGGCTCAGTTGGATTTATTACATCTAACTATAAATTAAAATATACTAGATACCCAAACTAGTCTAGAGGAAAAAGCTACTTAAATAACTAGCTTAATTAAACTAGCTCTAGAGGACGGTCATTTATTGCAAACCAGGTTTTATAGAAAATTCCTTTAAGTTATAAAATACTCTGCAAAATCTATACGAAGCTAAAGTCTTTAGTAGTAAAAGTTCCTACTTTATAAGGAACTAATTAATACTACTATTAGTGCTTTTAAATGAAACCTTAAAGAAGACATTAATTTTTTAAAAAGAATTACAAATAGCCTTACTATGAAATTAATTACCTGACCTTATAAGTTCTTATTTACGTTACTACTTCATGATCTAGGTAAAGATTATAAGTATATTACCGCTATTATAACGCATTTTTATTAGGGTAGAGGAAAAGAAAACTTTGCCAGATTATATTAAAGGCTAATTAGTAGATAAATCACGTTGGTTAAAATCTATTAAAGAGATAAATATCACTCCTCTTTTACCTAATTTAGGATTATAATTAGCCTAGAAAATGAGCTAAAGCGATATTAAAATGTCTATATAAATAAAAGGCTAAAGAAAAAAATTTAATGTAACTTTTTGCAAGAAAGGAAAACACCTAGAAGCTCATTACTATAAAAAAAACTGTGTGTTAAAGAGAAAGAAAGTACTAATTATAAATAATAGTACTAAGTCTATTTAAAGCTACTTTTATACTAGATTTAAGCGCTACTATACATACTTGCTATATTAAGGAACTTTACTAAAGCAGTATTAGAAAGCTATATTATTTAATAAGTGGGGTGTATTAAAAACTCTGTTAAAGCGTCTTTTATGGACATATTAATGTAAGTTTATAAATTTAAAGCTCTAGTAGTTATGTTACACTAAAAGATGCCTTTGTGTTCTACTAGTTAAGGTGTTAACCTTTGTGGAGCTTGGCATATTTTTTACTATTTTCGGAGTTTGCTTATCCTTTAATAAGGATAACTACTTTATTTGTACACTAAATAAAGATCTTTTATTTAATGGTAGCTATGAGGATAGTAGTTTCTTTTCCTATAATTCTTTACAAGAAATTAATTCTTTATCCAGTACTAATAACACGCTTGGTTTATGAATGTTATAGTAATAAATAGAGAAAATTTTTATTCTATTAGACAAACTATAAATAGACTATACTAAAAGAAAAAAGTAAAGTTTAAAGTAGTAGAAAAGAATAACCTATATAGTAATTAGATCCTAATTCTATTATAGAAAATAAAGGATATAGTTCTAATCTAGAAAAAAGCTAATAATCTAGATTATAAATATAGAAAGTGATACTTCCTTAGAAAAAGAAAGCACTACTAACAAGTAGTTAGAGTTAAAAGAAATATAAGACTTAGTATATAAACGCTAGGGCATAAGTAATAAAGGAATAAATTGCTCCCTAGTGTTATAATAGGCGTTAATATAGATCTTAGGGATCTTAAGCAAGTAAAACTAGTCTTAATAACTGCAAAACTTATATCAAGACCTAAGCATAAGTTAATAAAATACTTAGTTCCATTATAAATTAATATAGGTGGTCCCATTACACCTAAAACATTTAGCGGTTTAAAATACTATATTACTTTTAAAGATAGTGCTACTAAATACTTAGATATAGTACTTCTTAATAGTAGAAAAATATAGTAAAGTTATTATAATCCCTTTACAAGCCTTAAACTTAACATAAGCATTATTAATACTAGTATTAGCGTCAATAATAATAAATTAAAGCTATATAACTAGGTAATTGAGTTTATTAAAAACAAATTACTAGTAATTTAGAAAGTAAGGGGATAACTACTAGATATAGTGCTGGGCCTAGCCTACCAAACAAAATGGTTCTATAAGCGTAAATGGGACTCTACTAAAAAGTTAGAGCCTTACTAATAGATAGTGAACTACTTAAAGGCTTTGGGGATCTTATCCTAGCATCTACCCTAACTCTATAATAGAACACCTAATGGTTCTATTAATTTTAAAATATATCTTGCTATGCAAAGTGTAAAAAATACCTTTTTTAGATAAAATTAAGAATCTAGTAATACTTCTTGCAAGCGTTAGAACTACTACTAGCGTCTCTAAACGATTGGATGTTGAGTCTACTCATTATTACTAAAGTAAATTATTAAGAATTAAATCTATGTAAACTATATAATCTGTTTACTAATAAAATAACTTGGGTAAAGAGTAGTTGCTAAAATTATTTGGGCTATTTCTTTACACTGCAGAACTATAAGAATATATAAGAATTATTTTTAAAACTAGAAAATAATAAGCCTATTCTTTATACTAAGAATATACTCCTAATAGCTCTTTACTCCCTACAGAGCATAATAGCCTTAGTTACTATAAAGATATTAATTCAGGCTATAAGCCTATTCTGAATAACCTTCTGAACGATTCCTTATTACTTTTAATAGAAATTTAAAGCCAATCAAACCGCTAAAAGGTCTTATTAAGAAATAATAAAGACCTTTGCCTACAAACCATAAACATAAAGGTTAATAATCTAATTAAAAGTTAAAATGTCGGGATCTAGTACTTGGTGGGAATAATAAAACTAAACCTCTAGAGGATAGTGGTTCTTACTAAAAAACTAAATATAATGGCTCTATTCCAAAAATATAAGGCTAGGTACTGGTTACAAAGGTTTTTATAAAGTATAATATAAACTATAAAGAAAGACCTTTGCTTTCACCCAGTAAACCTACCCTTATTAGGCTACTATTAGCTATATTTGCTTTTATAGATTGAAAATTTATTAATAGGACATAAAAAAGCTTTCCCTAATACTAATCTAGATAATAAGATTCCTAAATTTGAATCCCTGTAGCCCAGAAGACTATATTATTAAAAGGTACATTAGAAAATAACAAAATAGATAAAGATATAATTGCTTTATTAAAACTAGTCGGCTACTAAAATTAAACGACTAGCAGTAAAAGCAAGTCTATCTTCTAAAAGCCCGTATACGGATTAAAGCAAGTAGTAGGTAATAGTAATTACCTCTAACTAAAGTCCTAAAACAACCAGACCTTAAGTCTCAAAATTAATAACTCTATCTTTATAAATAAAAAAGTACCTATTAGGCTTACTATATATTTAATAGGCAATAGCTAACAGTCTTTGCTAAGAATAGAGAGTTAGTTAAAACCTATATTTAGGAATTACCACTATCTACACTAAACTAGAAGTGATCCTTTAGGCAAAATAAAATTTTTCCTAGGTGTTGAAATTATAAAGGACTAAACCAAAGTTCCTAATTATTAATGAATAGGAGTTTTGTTAATAGAATACTTACTAGGGTCGTGTAATAAGACTATAAATGGCGTAAGGATTTACCTTTGCCTATTAGAATTAAATTAGAAAGAATCTAGAATAATTTTTTAATTTAGAGTTAACACTCAAATACTAATAAGAAATAGGGTCTCTAACTACCTTACTATCTTTTATAGACTAACCTCATTGTACTCTCTTCTATACTTAGCTAAATTTATGTCTAATCCTAGTCTAGACTACTATAAGTATTTTAAATTATGTGGTCCTACTTAACTAAGACTAAGGATTTGAAACTAACTTATCCTATATAAAGAATATGTCTAATCTAGCACTAATTTATTAAACTAATAGGAATTAGTGATTTAGAAATAAGTTAAGGCGTTATAGATCTAGACAATTAACTACTAGTAATAGTTTTTTATCTTTAGTAATCAAAATAAGTTATGGGACTAGTAATAAAAACTAGTTACTATTAAGTAGCTCTTTTTAAACTATTTTCTATTTATAGCTTCTTTAGCGTTTTAGTGTAGATTATTTAATTTTAAATGCTTATTACAGAATTTATTTACCTATAAAACTTTTATAAAAACGTAATTAAGTTTTAGCTGTATCTTACTAAAGACTGTTTTTAATACACTAAACACGATTAAAACGGATTATTTAAGTGCTTTAGAACTAACGTATTCTATTAGTACTCGGATTAACATTAGGACCCGGGTAAGTTTTCTTAGTAACTAACACTATCTTTAATCCACTATGTTTTAACAAAACAACGCGTCTTATACTAAATAAGAAGGCAGAATTAAACTTGCCCTTTAGGCCTTTTAAAATCACAAATTTATAAACTTGCGACGCCGCCTACCTCGTATAACGTCCACTAACTACGCTAACTAGTCGATATAATGAAAAAGTAGTTTCTACTAGATAGACGCCCTAGTATAATAAAACTTACTACGACTAAAGGGTAGACACTTATTTAATATATTCTTAACCTAGATTTATAAGGATTCGCGCCTAGTTGTATAAGGTGGAAGATATAGCTAATAAATTACTAGCTACTAGGTATAGAGACCTATCAGAAATATTAGTCTAAGAGATTTGTGCGTATCAATAAACTTAAAATAGCCTTTAATTGGACAAAGGATTATTAAAGGATATAGTAGGAAGATCTAGAGGTAATTAACCGTATTTTTAGCTTATAAAGGAGACAAAAGCTAAGTATAGTATAAAGGATAAAAATATCTATAACTTTAATAAAACTAGTTTCTAAATAGGCGTTATTAGCTTAATAAAGGTTATAATAGGTTTAGAAAGATATTCTTAACCTACCCTTATTTAGCTAGGTAACAAGGAGTGGGTTATAGTAATCTAGAGTGTTTACGTTTCTAGGTATACTATCTCTACCTCTTTATTATCTATAAAGGATAAGTCTATATCTTAATAGTATAAGAAGACTAATATACCTTATAATTAGAAAATTCTTAGTCTCCAAGACTAGCTAGACTAATAATAAACTTAAAATTGCGTAATTAAAGTACTTTAACATAGTATATTACGTTAAGTAAAATTATAAAGATCTTACTTATCCTAAATAGCTATAAGAGCTGTAAAGAATTATTATTTAGGTAGAAAATCTTCTTACTTTTACCCTATATTTTTATTAATATGGCTGGGCTAAGTAAAGCTTTACAATTTGTTTCCTTATTTAAACAGGTTTAGCTTTGTATTTGTTTAATCTAATCTAGTATTATAACTAGATTCTTTATCAAAAAATGGAACAGATTGGTATATTTCTTGGCATTATAGCCAAACCAACTAGGGAGATATTCAGAATGGAAATTGGTTGAATAAGGAAGAAACTTCGAGGTTGTTCTCCTAGCATAGCTAAGTCTATTACGTCTACGATTACGCAATCCATTACGTAGATAGTAGATTCTAGTACGAGAATTACTCATCTACGTAATCTGTATTAGTCAGCGAATATTCTGGAAATATGCTTAGTAATAGCGGAGGAAAACGTATATAGAGACCTGTTCCTCCATACTTAGTCCTGTACCTAGAATCGAACAATACAAAAATTGTCTATATATTATTCTCCTCCTTTATTCCTCGCTATACCTAAAAGCTATAGTTTCCTTTTTAGTAATAGCTTACTAAGACTATTACTTCTAGTAATAGTTTCTAGGTCCTATTACTAGAAGGGAAAAGTAGCGTACACCTTTCCCACCTTTTCTTTTATATCCTATAAAAACGCTATAACCAACGCTAGAAAATGCGCCTTAACGCAAACTATAAGATTAAATAAGAGATTTAATAAAGTTATACTAAGAGGCGACCTATAGTTTATAATTATTTTATTTATAGTAAACAAAACTAGTAGATGTACCATAGTTAAAGGTATCATATAAGATATAAAAGTAGACTATAAAAAGTTCTTTTAACGCAATAATAAAAATTAATAGAAAACAACTAGTACTAATAAAATTAAACTAGAGCTAATAAACTTAAAGTATGTAATTTTATATAGTTTATAGAGTCTATATAGTGGCGCCTCTTAAAGCATATATATAAAATATAGCTAGTAAACTAAAAGAATATAAGGATAAGAGTAAGGTTATTTATATAATAATAAAGCTTTCTATATGGGTTTTTAGTAAGCTACCTATAAGGACTTAGTAATTATCTAGCTATAGTTTAAGCTTATTTAATTAATAAAGATAAAAGTATAGTATTATAGATAGGAATACCTAGAACTTTAATAAGTTAGGCTTTTTAATAGGTGGGATTTCGTTTTAGCTTATCATAATAGTCTTAGAAAACTAAAAAAAAGTAAAAAAACTATAGCCTAGTAATTATAAGTAGATTGCTCTGGTTAAACTATTAAAGTAATAGGGTAATATTTCTACCCTTTATTTTCTTTTATAGGTAATACTTTTATTTTAATTTAATTTAAGCTAGATAAACTATATAACTAGGTTATTTAAGTTAGCCTAAATAGCTGAAAGAAAGAATAGCGCTAACTTTACTAGCTTAAACATTTATAAATAAATCAGGTAGGAGTGTATAAATCCACTACTATTAAAACCTAATAAAAGCTATTCTAACTTCAGATTTTAGGACTAATCAAAAAAGAATAAAATTATTACTTCTCATATACTATTTATTTATTATATTCACTATAAATTTTTTATATTTACTCTTTTACTTTTAAAGGGCTAATTATAGTACTTATATATTAGTTTTTGTTATATAACTATATTTACTTTATTAGTAGAAAAACCTTCTTTTATAATTATCTTTAACCTATTATCTACTAAAGAATTCTAGGATTATAAAGGGTTTAAGGCACTAAATTAGTTTTATTAAACCTAAAGTAATATTATTTAAGTTTTATAGAGGGTTATAAATACTAATCTATTATAATAATATTTACTACGTAGAAGGTAAGACATATATAGCATAAGATAAAATCACAAAGTACCCTTATTATATCGGCGCAGGTGAAACAAAATATCGTATAGGGTCCTCCTATAAGTTTTTCATATACACTGCGTAATCCTCTTATGGAGGTCGTTAAAAGTCTTTTACCACCGTAGAACTAGGCCGAATTAGGAGATATTTGGCGCATCTTTAGAACACGTAACTTAACAATTTATATATGGATTTTAACAATTATTAATCCTCCATAATGCTGGAATATCCTCTACTCAATATTTTATTTTACTAGCCGTGCGCTGTTATATAGTAGAGAGTATGCTAGGCATGCTATAAATAAGCTTCTTAATAAGCGTATTTAGTACTTTTACTATGCTTTATAAATAGCGTTGCATAAAGCTTTGTTGTGCCTCTAAAGAGTTACCTATTATATAGAGCTCTAGATAATACTTATATATAAGCTTTTTATATACTACCATATATGCTTAATAGGGTTAAGGTCTAGGGAATATAGAGGCCACTCTATAGTCTAGATACTATAAGACTCTAAAAATATCTTAACTTTATATAACCTATAGATACCTGCGTTATCTTTATAAATATTTGCCCTAAGGTAATAATAAGGTAATAGACCTTCTTATAGTGTTTCTATATATAATTTAGCGCTATACCTATATATAGGGCGTCTAGGTCGCTGCATCATAATAATAATTAGACTTCTTTAAGGATGGCCACGTTTGTTATTGCTATATAGCGCCCCAGACTATCTAATATACTAGACGGTTTAAAACCTTAGTAATTATCTACCTACTATATTTCTTAGCTAGGTATTAAGCTATCTTACTTAGTGTTACCGCTAGCGTTGCGTTATATAAAGCACTCGTTTAAGAACTTAATAAAGTATTACTAAAAGTTAAAAATACGCCACCTACGTACTAAGGCGCGTCTTGTTTTTTTATATAATTTAGATAACCTAGGTTACTTTCACAGCGCTAGTTTATTATTTTTTCTTCTTAAGCGTATAATATATGGTGGAGTGTAAAAGGTGGCTAAGGACGTGTTAGGGTAGCTATTATAAGACCTGCCTCTATAGGCAGCTCTATAAGTAATCTTAGGTTTTTTCGTACGGTATGCTTTAGAAAATAAGTATCTTGCTTAGTAAGTACTTTTTGGACGCCCTAAGCGTTATAATAATGCTATAGTTTAGTGTTTTCGCCAGCGCTGCAGCGTACGCGTTATGGTGCTTCAATTAACGCCGAATAAGTCAGCTATCTCCTAGTGTTTCTCGCCGCGCCAACAACGATTGAAAATGAGGCGTTAATCGCTCTCTGTTAATTCAGATGAGCGCATTCTATTGCAGGTGCTTTTTAAAAAATTGGACGAGATTTAGTGGAGATTAGCGCGCGTTAAAGTTGTGCAGTAATGCCGCGCGAGCGTGTTATAATTAGGCCGCTATGGGCTCGTGCAAGAATAATTGACCTAGTACTGTACATAGCCTGGACCAGCTTATATATCCTAAGCTACCTATGCCAGGAATAGTGTCCATCGGTACCCCTCCGTTGGTCCGCTAATTAGAGGCTAAGTAAGTGTCAATAATCACCCAGGAATTTGCCAAACTCTTTATTAAACCCTATCTAGTTTGGAGTTGGATAGGGTTGCGCTTTAACTATCGTGCTTTGGGGCGAGTTTGTATATAATAGTGACGTGGAACTCGTTACTTATTTAATAAAAGATATAAAGCACTTATGTTACTTTATAAGTTTTTTAATAAGTAGGTATAGTTACTTAGTAAAAGCGTATAGTAAATAGTGTATAATATAGTGTTACTATTAGATAAATAGGCGTATATATAAAGCATAATTAAAAAGCTTATAAAGTATAAAAGCTATAAAAGGTAGTATATAGAGGTAGAGTAGACGTTAATAGTTAGTAAGGTATTAGACTTAATTACTAAACAGACGGGTAGCGATTATAAAGAGGGTAAGACGACTATAAAGAGGTGTGTAGGTAGGCGCTGCGGCACTTATAGTAAAGATTATATATAATTCCTACACATATAAGGTAGTAATAAAGGACTTATAAAATACTTATAAGTTTTAAGAATAGATCTATACATATATAGTAGATTACTAGGTGTTATAGGAAAGTGTAGTTACTGCGCAGTCGCGTTAGTAGTGTTAGTGGCAATTTGTGGTAAAACACGTTATATAGAATACTAAAAGAATAAACACTATATATTTTCAGTGTAGAAAAATAAAACTTTTTATAATTAATTTTGTTATAGGGTTCTTAAACGCAAGAGACTTAGTTGCAAGAATAGTCTATAACTCTAAACTATAATTTTCTATTAATTTACTAAATGAACAAAGCTTAGAGCCTTTAGGAAGGATTCTAATATAAAGAAACTTAGACTTATATTATTTTACTAGCTAATATAACACTAAAGAATACTCAAAATAATTATAAATAGAGAGATAAAGCTTTTCATATTCAACTTTAGATAACGCTAATAGTACTTATAAAAATAAAATCAAACTATCCATAGCTTATTACTTATAGATACATAGATAAACTAAATAAAAAAAATTATAGAAATGTGCCTATAAATCAGTATAATGAATAGAAAGATAAATAGGATTTACTACTACTATTGGCGCAAATTATATATAATAGTACGCTGTTGGCCTTAATAGATATAACACTATTTATATAAGCTATAAAGAATATCTGCCCTCTTTAACTAGGTATAGCCGATAGCTATTAATACTATAGAAGCATTAGATATAGTAAATAAAACAAAAGAAATATGGAAATTACTATAGAGAAATCTTGAAGAGGCATAACGCTAATTAATTTTAAACGTTAACTTAAAATGAAAAATAGCACCTAGCTGAAGAAGGTAGATAGAGTATATCTACTTATAAAATCTTGAAACAAACGAGGAATTATACGAAAGTGGAGCCACGTTAAGTTAGACTATTTTTTATTTTCTAAATGATTAGGACCTATTAACGATAGACTAGAATTACTATAAGACGTTAAACTACATCTAGTTTTTCTATATATATTTATTAAAACCAGCTAATCCAGAAATACTAATTTAAACCACCTTCTATTACTAGACTAATAAAGAAAACAAATTTAAAGGTTTCATAAATACTAGACTATACTAATTTGCCTGACTATAATACCTAGTGAGTTGAAATAATACCTACATTCTAAAATTAAATAGAACTATTTAGAAACCCTAAGTAATTATTAATAATAAATTAATAAAGTACTATAAAAATCTTAGAAATTATACAACACTGAGGCAGATAATGTAATACTAGGATCTAGCTCCTAGAACTCTAGAGTGTAGATCCATAAAGCATCCTAAGTATGGCAAGGTAAGGACTAGGACTAAAAGATACTATCTCAGTAGCCTCTTACTCTTATTCTAAATACCTTACTCTTTCTTTCAAGTAAATACATCTTCCGCTTAATAATTTATTAAATTTATCTAAAGACGCAACTATTCTTCATAAGCCTAAGCCACCCACAAATCTTTAAGCGCCTTTTTATTTGCCTCTAATATATAAACTTACGTGGCGCGTGACTCTTTTATCCGCGCAGGCAACTCTCCTTTTAAGCCGCTAAATTTAAATTCTAATTCTAGAATATAGACGTTATATAACGCTACCCTAATAAAACACTATACCTCTCTTAACAAAACATAAATCTGGCACACGCGACGATACTAGTGTATATAGAATACTTTCCAATAACTTTACTTAAAGATTTAATAAACTTGTAGAAACAATAATAAGAAGGGTACTAAAAGGGGAGGGTGTAGGGGTGTAATAATAA
>JAFKAK010000505.1:0-23133 GCA_019914995.1 Acanthochlamys bracteata
CAAAAAACAATTAAGGTGAAGCAGGGTCGGGAATAGAATCTTTATGATAAAGCAGATCCATTTGCAAGTTCGTTATTACAGGTAAGTTCCTACAAGGATCGGACTAATGACGTATGTAATACTTGAATTATCGATGAGATGCTACATAGTTGGTTCTCATCCTTCAGAGACTACGAGTGTAATGTAATAGGGCATCCGTTGATGTGCTGATCACCTTAAGATGATCATCTCATAGCTGCTGAGAACGAATCAAATCAGATGGTTCTGGCCACCAATCCTCGGCTTGCTCCTACGGTGAGTCAGAAAAAGGTTAGAAAAGTCGATCATTTGTCCTAACCTGTTGAAAGTTATCGAAAAGTTGGGATTATTAATCTTTTAGAAATCAGACAGATTCAGTCTTATACAACATACGCGAGGAAGGTAATCAAAAAAGAGAAGATGGGTTCTTGCTCTTTTATCACTTAGGAACCGTGCCGGATGAAAGTCTCATGCAGTTTTTGAATAAGAGAAAAGTAGGGAATCTCTTTTCAGCTCTGGCTCTCCCCCCAGTCGTTGCTTTTCTTTCTTTTATTTCAGTAGCTATTCAGCTTTACCAAAATTTTGTTTCTTTTTTACTCATCAAACAGAATGGCATCTTCTTCAAACCCTGGCTATTTTTCCCGGATTTTGGGGAATCTACTTTTCCAAACCCGGCAGGGCGTATCCCATATTTATCTCAAATAACCCTTATAATTATTGGAATAATTGTTGGAGACTCAAATATGGATATCAACGATAACTTATATTTGTTCTTTTCTACTGAATCTAAAAATTTTTGCTTGCATTGTATTGACTACTGGAACTGTATTCAGGATTTCAGGATTATACAAATCCTTTTGGCTCTTTTCTATCTCTTATTGAGTCTTCCTCCACTTGGTTTTTTTGGAAAAAACTCCATCTATTCATTGGATGCAAGCAGGCCAAATTTTTTGTTTCAATGGGACTCCTTACGGCATTTTTTCTATCTACTATTATCAAAAATAATCAAGTTATTAATAATGACAGAGCAAAGAATAACCCCTCACGTGCAGGAATTATAGAAGGTCTCATACAAGATCAAACAATTCCATCAGATTGAGTATGACTGTATGTGATAGCGTCTACTATACCACCAGAATATCGTGAACCCATTCTTGCATTGCTCCAGGATACCCTCTTTTTGGCTTTTTTGGCTTCAGGTCTATTTCTTGGTTCAAAGGTCCTCTTACTAACTGGAATAAAAAGATTTAGTAGATCTGTTCCGCCCAAAATGGAGATGGGCACAGGGTTATGAACTTATAATCGTGGAGATCGAGTCGATTCCATGATTATAAGTTCATTCATATCAGACCAGACCGGAATAGGGTTATGTACATTCTTATTATGAGAAGGTCATTCAAACCTATGTAAAATAGTACTATATTTACATATGGATTTCTACGTCGTTACATTCTATTTAGAATTAGGAATAGAGCGTAATCGGACCTGCTTTTTGACATATCTATGTCGCTATTTGGTACCATATTCACTTCTTTGGGCTTCTATTGAATCGAGAAATAGGTTTGATTGTACATCTTTTTGATATATATATAAGGATAAGGTCTCACTCCGGATAACATAATTCAAATCGAGAAATTTTATATCTGCTCAGGCTATATGACCTGACCGATCGATAGAAATACTCAAGACTCACCTTTGTCATATATGTATGTCACATATATTCCCATATATCACTAGATAGATATCATATTCATGAGAATACGATTCACTTTCAAGATGCCTTGATGGTAGGAAATGGTAGAACACAGGAGACTCAAAATCTCGTGCTAAGAGCGTGGAGGTTCGAGTCCTCTTCAAGGCATAATATTGAATGCTCATTGAATGAAGCAGTTCAAGTAAAGATTTCGGATCTAATCAATATTGATATGCTGGGTATCTTGTGATTGCGAAGAGTATTCCGGCAATCCACGATCCGAGTCCAGGCTGCTGGAATTGGAATGAGTTCGGCAACGGATCACAGGAAATCTTAGCGATCTTCTCTATCTAATGAATGAGTCTGTTTGGAAATCTGTCGGCCTACCACCCAAAGTATATGATTCAACAGGAATCACACAGGGTAGATTGATGAAACCTCTGGTAAATACCCTGAGTACCCTAACTCGAGATATACATTCCCAGTCCCCTTTTGGGTTGGGGACACCTTCGTACTTTGGCCCGGACGCCCCCCCCAAAAGGGGACTATCAGGTGGGGGAATTAGAGAATAGACAGACGTCTGTTGGCGTTAGCATTCAGACTTCTTCTCGGACCTATCAAAAGAGAATCCCTCCCTTAATTTGAATATCTGAATAGGACGAAACCCGGGCCCCCTGGATATCTTTTTGGAACAAAACAATTAGAATTAGGCTCAGAAACTGGAATGTTATATCCATAGGAATCTTCCAGGGGAAGATCCTACGACCGAAGAAAAGGTCTATCTCTTTTCTTTATTATTCAGTTAAACCCAAAGATTCGTTATTTGGGCGAATGTAACAACCATTTCATCGGACATGCATGTTGCAGATTTTCCGATGAATTCCATAGTTTCATTAATGAAAATTATTTGATGTAGTGAGTAATAGGCTCTGATTTATTCGCCTTCAAAAATTCTTGTTTAAGTGAGTTCATATCATCCATACACATATATTTGATCTAAGATTCAATTCTTCCATGTTTTTCGGCAGTAGCATATTGTTCCATGGAGCTCGAGGTCAAAATATGGAATAACAAGTTTCCACGACTCTGTCGCAGCCAATTCTCTTCCCGCTTAATCCCTTTTTCGTGGCCCATATCCCGACTAGGAGGCTAAAATCATTCTCCTGTTACAATCCAATCTTTCATTTCATCGGAAAAGCGTTCCCTATAAGCAATCGTCTTTTGTCATTGTTCAATAGCGTTCCGTTAGGACAGTTTGTCTGTCTGACTCTCGGATAAAGTATTATAACGGAAAGATCCATTAGATAATGAACTATTGGTTCTAAGCCATCTCGGGCGATGAATCAACGATTCGAAATGCTTTTCTTGCGTATTCTTGATAGACAGCGATTGTCTATAGATGTAGGAGGATT
This sequence comes from Acanthochlamys bracteata, assembly GCA_019914995.1. NCBI lineage: Eukaryota > Viridiplantae > Streptophyta > Magnoliopsida > Pandanales > Velloziaceae > Acanthochlamys > Acanthochlamys bracteata. The sequence goes on from JAFKAK010000505.1 coordinate 3,124, forward strand.
TGTTTGAAATAATAAGCGCCTTGCGACATCTCTTCATCTGCAAAATTCTCGACGTGGCTTACAGAGACAAGGCCCGATCTTTGGAAAAGATGGATCCGCAGGGTCCCCAAATGAATCGGCTTATTCAGAAAAGCCTTATTCTTTGGAAGATCTATCTGTGTGATGCTGTGCTGCATGGTTTCCCACCTGCAAGAACTCCGATCGTTACTCTTGAAACTCACCTCTTTATGATAAATATCGCTTGCCCCAGAAATGACCCGGCCCCAATGAAATCCCAATTCGGTGGGCCTTTCGTACAATCAAATAGGTGCCACAGGGCGCCATATTCTAGGACCCCAAACTATGTGATTGAATAAATCCTCCTCTGTCTGTTTGAGTCGAGCTCTTCTCCTTCCCTTATTGAAACTCCGATTCGTATTTTTCATATGAAATCTCTGATCAACGATGGAACAAGATCCATTGCATCATATCATGATTCCTTGGTTCGGACCGAAGAGTAATGTCGCTTATTATTATCGACGACTGCAATCTCGTGAGATCCACCAGAGCTTCTGCATGTGGGCCGCAGGAACTAGAGCAGGGTCATTTCTAGGAATCCATAAAAGTGATCAATTTTTTTCATCGAAGACCAAGATCTTGAACCGATCCGGCAGAACAGCTCAAAAGATAAAGAGTATCGTTAATTTCTTCCTTACTCGTTCCAGTTCAGTACCATTTATTACAAATAATCCCCTTCATACATGATTCTTCTTCATATGAATGAATATAATTTATGGGGTGGTTCCTTGGTACATTTTGTACAATAGCCCTTCCTCCTGATGAAAAGATCATGATCCTAGAAATCTTACCTGGGATCATAGATCTAGGATCTATGGTAATCTAATTGAGTTTCTATAATTGTTTCTTCTGTGTATTACTAATTGATAAGACCTCATTGATAAGTGCTACAAGATCTCGTGCATTTGAACCCATAGTTGTGGACCCAGTCGTTAATGTAGAGCATTTTCTTTTCCAAGTAAGAAATCCCTAGTATGGAAAAGAATGAAAAAGTGCTTTCGTTCTTGTGGAATAAGAAGCCTTCGTATCTTAATGCATGCCATGTCTAATTTATTCAGACTATTAAAGTAGGATCCACTTTTTGGGAATGAGTCAGCAATAACAGAGAATATTTCTAGTGAACATCTTTCCCAATCCTGGAGATAGTTCTCCTAATAGACCGAGGATAAGTAATTCAAACTCATTCACAGACAGGTGCCAGATGTTGGAATCCATATTACGAGAGACATTGCTTTGCTAATTCAGATTGAAGGGTGATATCAAATCAGTCTATTTTCGCCCTCATATACATAGTCGTCATAGTTAGCGGCTCCATGTCAAGGTCATCATCCATATCGTCACTTTATCATCAATATCCATATATCGTCACTATCATCAATATCGATATCGTCCTATCATCAATGTCGATATCGTCACTGTCATCAATATCGATATCATCAATAAGCGCTTTGGGCATCATCCGGAACTTGTTCGGAAATACCGTAATGAAGGAACATAGGGTTTGTCGCTGGGTATTTGACCAAAAATAAGGATCGTCCGTTCCTATCAGAACCTATCACTAAAATACCCTGAAGGGGATGGGGCAAGCGAGTGAAAAGCTCATAGGATCGGTAAGTGAACTGTGCTTAGAAGAGGTTTGTGTCGATGATTGTCTGAAGTAGGCAGGAATATCCGTCTTTCTGCTAAACAGGATCTGTTGAACTCATAATTCATTACTTTTTATGAAGATCAACTAAATATCGTAAGTAAATTGATCACGTTGTTCCAATCCCATTTGTGCTTAAGAGTCATTCTTTGATAAACGATCACGGAGATGGACTTTCAATTTGATCAATCTTTTCTGTCGTTAAAAGGTGGAACTGAATCAAGAATTCCCTCTTTCCCCATCATCAATTGAATCAACAGTGCGGCCAGGATTCCATTTATCATCAATCCAATCACCGTTCGCATTTTCTTTCTTATCGTGAATAGATCTCTTTACTTCTACGACAGGATGTCTCCGTATTTCTCGAAAAAGTGATTCGATTGATGGGGATTTGTGAGATCTTATGAGATCGATGAAGTTGTTCAAATAGTTCTTCTTGAACAATATTGGTTGACCCCATAAGTGGACCACGCAATAACATGTTGCCTGACAGAGCCCCCCGTATTTTCTTCGGAGAATCTCTAATTGGGCGACAACTAGAAAGTTATTTTAACAGAAAGAATTCAGTTCAGATACTTAGGATACCTATCCAGAAAGTTTTCTTAGCGCTCAATCATAGCTGTGATGGAGATCATCAAAATTGGATCTTTTCAAATCTGTCGCAACTCACTGACCGGCTCAGGAAACAAAGAAGATGTATACAGACAGGATAATCCGGAAAAAGAAAGTTGATTGAAAACTCCCGGCGTTTATTGATCTCGATATATCATATCAAGGAAAGGGTGCCTCATTATTGAGATGAATCATTTCTTCGGAGGAAGAAGATTCTGTGACTGCTCAATCTCATATCGTCATTGTGGAAGGGAATCCTCTCAATCTTTTGTGAAGAATTGGCCATGATATATATCCATGCATAATATGCATGAAAATGGATACCATTTTTTGACTGCTACTTAAGTATCGGCAATAAAATACAGAAAAGTATCTAAAAGAAGGAGAGAATTTTTGATACCCTGTCGAGAAATGAACCATACATGTCTTTGAACAATCCATGTTTGGAACGGAAGCACTATCTCTGAAAAGTTCTACATCTCCTTTCTCAGCGCATTTCTTTGAACAGACTCTGTTTTTCTCTTTCCCGGATGGTAAATATTTCTCGGGGCATGGAGTGTGATAAACCCATGTTTGGTGAACTTTGAGACTACTGATAATAGTTCTTCCTCTGAATCAACAATTCATGTCTGAAAGAAGGCTGACAATAAGTTCTTTCCAAATTGACTATTTTTTATTCTCTGTTGAAAGTGTTGAAAAATCTGCGATCGTAAATAGCTCTCTGCGAACGAATGGATCGGATCGGGTGGAAAATGAAAGATTTGTGGATTTATACATTTCGTTCATTTTGGAAAATCGTTGGGTAACAATATGTCAGATACCTGTGACTCGAAATAGTCTGCTCTCCAAAAAATATGTTTTACCGTTACCGACGCGCCAAAAAATATTTTCTTTGCGAATATGACAAGATATTGAGGTGTTATGAAGATCATAATTATTGATGCGGGTCTTTTCGCATAAAGGAATCGCTGTTGCAGTAGAACCGAAGTGCGTGATCATTCAGAAATCGAAGTCATTTGCTTTAAAAGAAGATATCGTGAACTTCTATCAAATGGTTTCACGAGATTCAGCATTGTCTCGATCGTGGATAACGATGAGAAAGACCAATCCGTGTTATCAAAAGGATTTCCTGCGTTATTTCTAGTACAGAATGGGAATAGTCATCCCACTTTATTGTCTTTTGAACAAAAATAGATATTGTTCCCCATTGATCAAAATTTCGTAACAAAAGTATCATGATCAAAAGAAAGGGTTTCAATTTCTTCAAATGAACGATTTGAAGACCTATTATTCTAACACCTGATTGCGAAGTTGTCATTCGGACCTTTCAATTCATAGATGTGGATCTCGGACCTATGAATGAGATATTCCCGATGCTCACAGAGAAAAAAGGAAAGTAACTTGAACAAGCGGTATTTTGAACAAAAGAAGAAAGCTTGGACAAAAGAAACGAAAGTGCTAGACAAATCTTGTTTGTCGGTAACTAGTTAATCAATCAATATTGTTAATACGTAATCGATCGAACAGCAAAGCGGTTCTTCTGTTCAAAAACGAAATATTCAAATGTTCCTGAAATTCTTCCGGATTCCGGAGCATTTATATCTATGCATCGGAAATTCGATTCATGGATCTCTCATTTCGAAGAAAATGAAGAGATCAAAACCATTTCTTCTGACTCTTTCAATTCAAATAAATGTTGATTTGATCGTATATTTCATTATGTTATGTGCGAAGTATCATTTCTATTCATTTTGTATTCCATATTCGAGATTTGCGATCGGATCTATTCATTAAAAAAATCGATTCATACATTTCTTATGTGCCCGTAGATTCTATATTGAATTTGAATCGAATCTCGGATCAATCTATATTGATTGACTGCCTCCGTTTTGTTGTTGTAAAATACTGCTGTTTTAATTTTGGATCTTCAAATCATTCACCACGATAGATACGGACCATTTTTCTGATCGCTCGATAAAAAAAGATTCATTCTCTTCATAAAAAGAGGTAGGAACCAAAAAGATTTCTTTTCGATTCATCTCTGAGTTGATACCTCATTCAAAATTTTTGATCCAATCCGTGGAATCAATAAAGGCACAAATCTATGTTTACACAGATCCGGCTCGTTATTATTAGAGTGAATAGATCTGCTATTTTCTTTGAAATCTCTCTTCTGATTCAAAATCGTGGTGTAACGTGTATCCCCCTTGTTCCGGTTGTGGAATAGATGAAATAAATCAAAAAAATAGATTTTGTTCAGAATGGAAATCTTTTTGGGACTGTCCATATCCGTTTCATCCTTCGGAACCATATCATCCCGGATCTGATGAAATAGGATGAATTGAACGGTATTTTGTAATGCGTAATTATCTTGAATATATCAACCATTTCTTTATTTTCCGATCGCCTGGAAGGACAAAAAAACATCTTGTTTTTCTTCAACAATTTCTGATCTCTAGTGGACCTCTCAGTAGGATTCGACCCAGATGAAGTTCTGATGTCTGTCGAAAAAGAACGAATTGATCTGGTAAGTTCAAGAAATTCTTCGATTTCTTCTGGAAGCGAAGATTATTCTAATGCTTCTTCTCGTCCCGTGAATAACCGGGTTTTGAGAAGATCGAAGGCATTTCGGAATCGATCTGATTCTATCTCTGTTAGTTCTGTTTTGAAGAGGAAGGATCCCAAAGAATCGATCTTTCTTTTAGTTGCTGAATCTCTGTTTGATCGATCAATGTGTGATATTCTGGATCCTCATTTCTAATGGAATCAGAATGATCTCTGGATTGATCAGAAGATCCTTTCAATTGGCTAGAATCCGTTTACTTGAACGAAAAGAGATCTTGTGGAATCATATTGAATATTTGACAATACATTCCATTACCTTGCTAAAAAACCGATCCTTGTTTACCAACCACATTGTCTAACTCCGTCAATTTTTTCTCGTACGTTCCCTCCAAAAAATCCGATTCGTGCTGATTCTTTAACTAACAGGAGAGATCTTGGCAGGTGCCACATAGGAGGTTAGGCACAATTTTGCGAAATACCTCTTTGTTTCTCGAGAAAGAAGAGGAAGATGCTCATGTCATTTGATTGAATAGTTGCCTCAGCTCCTTGTTGTTTGAAGAAACCCTCCCCTTCAATTAGTTTTTCAAAAAGCAGACATGAGATAACAAATCAAATCTTTCCCTAAAGATTTCAGATAAGCTGTAAAATTCAAATTGATTATGTTTTCGCTTCTTCTCGGAAAAGACGATCAAACAATTCCCAATCATGGTCACTTGGATCAGATCATCAATATGGAATAAAAAAAATAAACTCCAGATATTTACTATCTTCTACTGAATGATTTACATTCCAGCTACAGTTTCATTAGATATCTTACAGCTGAGGTCCCCTCATTCGATCAGTTCCTCCACCACCACCGAGCCCAGTTAGATTCAGACATGATACACTTTTTATTTATTAGGAGAACCGTACTCTCTTGTAGATGTGGATCCATAGAGCAACTCATGAATCTTTTCCCTTTTTGGAAGATGAAGAATAAACAATCAACCTATTGATGTTGGAAGACGAAAGAGTTGCTTCAGTATGTTTCTGAGTCAATGAGATTCATAGGTATAGGAAGAAGCCCCATCAAATAGAGATTTTCTTTCGACCATGCTCGATTATTAATGCGAGATATAAGGACCGCTTTACAAGCATTACCACGCTTTGATCACTTGAAATATCGATTGCTTGTTGAACGTAGTAGGATACCCCAAATTCGGGTCAAGAGTTCATAAAACTTCTTGGTAAAAAGGAGTAAAAGACCCCACTGAATCAATTTGATCCAAATCATGGTGAGAATTCTTGATCTCTAATATCATTCGAAGACCCAGGTTTGTTGTGCCCCGGGATTCCTCAAAAGGGAATTTCATTTCAATTGGTTTGGTTATTCGTGTACGATGATCCTGTAAGCATCCATGGCGGGGTTTTAAAAGCGCCAACTCATAATTGGCGAATTCGAAAGTTAAATTCCCTGCTGGATGCGCCATGGAAACGTGTTTAATAATCTGTAAAATTCCATAAATGGAATCATCATCCATACATAACGATTGGTATGGTATATTCATACCATAACATATGACAATGAATTCAATTCTTATCGATGGAACCCCTTGGGAAAAAATGGTTTTGTTGGAATCAAATTGCAGTATTCAGAAAAAGTATTCATTTGGGTGGAACAACCCATATGTTTAAAATTTGAATGGATCACTGGACGAAATAGCATTGGGGCAGACTCTTCTTTGGTTCCAAGGTAATGCTAGAATAGTCATCGCTCCCGAAGGAGAAGAATGGACCTATTATGGGACATGCCCTTTCATTACAAACGGTTGATCATTCCTTCAGCCGGGGTTTTTCTAATCCACCTCTTATAGAAAGAACTTGCAAATCTTAATAACACGGCATTTATACAAAAACCCACCCCAGACACGCAATGGGTCGGAAAGTCAGTAAATCAATCCACGAAATTGATCTATGGACAGCATCGTTGTGGTAAGTTGTAATTCCCGAATTTACCGCGGGCATAAAAAGTCTGCGTCTTCCGTAAAAAACGATTTAGACGGAATAAAAGACATATCTTTGATTTAACCCTAGAAAAGCTAATCAAAAAAGTACATTTGTCTCGCTATGGATGGTGAGAAGAGATATATTTTACATCCCAGAGAGCTATAATTGGAAAATACCATTGTTTTTTCAAAAATTCCTATATCAATGTGCCTACCAGTGTTTTGAATAATATTGTATTAAAAAAAAACCAATTAAATTTTAAACTAAAATCAAACTATTTGTCTTTTACAGATAACTCAACAGAAAAAAAATTTTATTCAAACAAAAAATAAAAAAATTAAAAAAAAAACCCCCATAAATATTGACTCTAGAGATATGGTAATATGGGAAGGAAAATTTTTGAAGCCACACAGAGAGGCGCCTTGTTTCAAAGAGAGGAGGAAGGGTATTCATTATTTGATGTCAAAAGGCGAAATTGAAAGCTAAGCAGTGGTAATTATAAAATCCCCAGGAAAATAGAGATGTCTCTCTTACCATTTAAAAAAATTTGGGAAAAATCGGCGTAATTTCCTTAGAGTCATTCAGTCTGAATGCTACATGAAGAACATAAGCCAGATGACGGAACAGAGACCTAGGATATAGAAGATCATAACATGGGGTGATTCGGCAGATTTGGATTCTATAACTTCACTCATATGGTACTTCATCATAGGATTTATACCAAAGATCCATCTGTATAGATGTCATCATATACATCTAAGCCGTATGCTTTGGAAGAAACATACACAGTTTGGGGTTTGTTTTATTGATAAAAGAAGAATCTACTTCCCAGCCGATATGCCATGGCACGACCGCCACATAACATAGAAATCACACCTAGAGAAAGGAGTGGACAATTAGCTAGAGCAGCAGGTGCTGTGTGAAACTGATTGCAAAGAAGGGTAAATCAGCCACATTAAGATTACCATCTGGGAGTCCGTTTGATATCAAAAACTGTATAGCAGTGGGCAGAGTGGGTAATGTTGGGGCAAACCAAAAGTTTGGTGAGAGCCGGATCTAGTGTTAGTTAGGTAAGCGTCTGTAGTAAGAGAAGTAGTTATTAGCCCTGTAGACCATCCCCATAGAGCGGTGAAGAAAGCCCAATTGGTGAAAAAAACCCAACCCCTTAGAGTTCAACTTGGAAGAAGAAGTAGGAAAAGGAAAAAATATAGTGATAGTTTGTTCTTCGTCGCCGTAAATAAATAGAATATTGAAAATAGAATTTTATTTTTGGAATTTGAAATAATGTGATGGGCGAACGACGGGAATTGAACTCGCCATGGTGGATTCACAATCCACTGCCTTGATCCACTTGGCTACATCCGCCCCTTCCTTTATCTAACTATGATTTTCTCTTTTTCATTCATCATTCATTGTGAATTTTTTCTACCTTCATACTTAGATCGGGCGCTGGATGGACATAGAATACCAATCTTAAAAATGTAAAAAGGGGTTAACTGTGACTCAATTAATGTCAAACCAAAGAAAAAGAGCAATATAAAACTTCTTTTTTAGAAAGAGGTTTTATATTATCTTCATTTATTGTATACTACATTAAAAACTAACAGAATCTTTATCCGAATTTGTGAAATGGAGCTTCTACGGCAGCTGGTCTAGAGGAGTTGTGAGCATTACGTTCTTGCATTACTTCCATACCAAGGTTAACACGGTTGATAATATCAGCCCGTGCGATAACACGAGGCTGACTGTCAACTTCAGACGGTTGAGGTGAGCCATTGGGTGAAAACTTAGTACCCCCAATGCACCTAAAGCGGTGGACCAGATATACTACACAGGCGGCCCTGAAAATGTGAAGGAACAGGTGTTGAAACTGGCATATTATCAGTCGATCAATAACCAAAAGCAACTGCGAGCAATACGATGTATAAGTTTCTTCCTCTTGCCCGAATCTACTTAGCCTTCATTATAGATTCGTTTTTGTAATTTCTGATCAGCTGAGATTACCAGGGGACATGCATAGCACTGAATAGAGACCGCCGAAGATACACAGCGCCTAACATGTAGAAGTAGTTTTGGGATGTTGTGCTCCACCTAGAATACAAATCATGAAGTTGGTGCCAGATATTCCTGAGGCGCCTGCCATCAGAAAAACTTCCTTGACGATAAGTGCAGATCAAGAAAACAGCAGTAGCAGCTGCAGCAGGGCTAGATATACAACAGTGATCAAGGACCCCATGCCAGACAAAACTAAGTTCCCTGGGCCACGTAAGCTACACCGTAAGAGTGGGAATTAACTCTAAGGACCGCCATTGTATAACCATTCATCAACAGTTTGCTGCTTCCATATCAGGTAGAAATGCAAACCTATAGCTGCAGAAGTCGGAATAGTAGCTTGAGATTTTTTTCCCCTAAAATAAAGACCAGATACGAGTTCACGAATACCATCAATATCTACTGGAAGGGCAGCAATGAATGCGATATAAATACAGAAGTTGCGGTCAATAAGGTAGGATGTCAAAACACCCAAACCATCCGATGCTAAGGCGTTTTTCAGTGCTAGTTATCCAGTTGCAGAAGCGTCCCCCGCAGGCAATAGCACAAAGCGTCTCTCTAAAATTGCAGTCATGGTAAGATCTTGGTTTATTCAATTTTCTAAGGACTCCCAAGCACACATGTGCTATAACCAGAGAGAGATAGTTAATGAAAACCCTTCTTCAACAACACTAACATAGCATGCTCAATGTCAACCAATCCCAACAGATATATATCTACCTGACTAAATCACTAAAACAATTTATAAAATGAAATAGAGTTAAAAAAATAAATATTTCTTTCTTTATTTTTCGGATGGGTAACTTCCCAGGATTCAGACCCGGAACTAGTCGGATGAGTAGATAATTTATTTATTTACAATAGAGAAAAATTATCTCTCCCCAAATCACAACTTTGCATTTTTCATTGCACGACACCTGTATGCGATAAAACAAACTACTATCCTAAATTTGTCAAAAGCCCCAGATACTCAGTTGATTCAGTCACTACACTACTGAATGAGCATTTCAGAATGAAATTAATGAATTTATAAATATTTATTAGACATTGAAAAATTTATATTCTTATTTTATAAGACTTATCCCTTACATATAAATAATTCGCAATTCATTTGTATGGATATCCAAATATGATGCATTCTCTATATGACCTATAGAGAAAGAGGTTTTATTCTTTTGAGAAATCAAAAAAACAACTCTTCTTCTTCTGAAGAACTCTTCTAACATTCGAACTAATCTTTTTGCAAAAAAGCTTTTGTACACTTTTATGTTTGAGCTAAAGTTCTAACACAAAAAAGTCAAATATATACCTTATTCGATTAAGCTCTGTTTTGAGGATCCACTATAATAATGAGAAGATTTCATATCCGACCAAATCTATCAATAATATCAGAATCCGATAAATCCGTCAGATGACTTTACCAGGATGCCCGGATACAATACAAATTAACTTTTAGACAAAGATCAATAAATAAGAGGAAAGAACTGGGACTATAGTATCAATTTATTAATAATAGTATCTATTAAAGAATTCTCAACATTTGATTCATACAGACGTATTTTTAACGAAGACAACCGGAAAACGCCCGAATGATTTCCCTAATTTTTATTGAAATTCTGTAAGGCGAGCCCAAAATAGAAAATATTGCCGAAAGTCCCACGAATGACATCTCCATTTCTTTCATCAGGCAAGTCCCTTTTGATGCCAGAAATTTCATGATATCGAACATAATGCATAAAAAAGTCCTTAAAGTCTTCTGGCAATAATTACCTTCTACAACAGATGTTATTTTCATAGAAATGTGTTCACTCAGAAATTCCATAGGATTTTGATTGTAAATAAGAGGATTGTTTACGAAGAGCACTGAGACAAATTCACGTTCAGATACATAGAATTACTATAGGAATCGAAAGTAACACATTTTCTTTTGAAAAGTTTCTTTTGAAAAAAAAACTATTCCCCATTATGATATTCGTGAAGAAAGAATCGCAATAAATGCAAAGAAAAACATCTTGGATCCAGCATTGAAGAGAATGCGCCAATTTTCAAATGAACAGGATAAATGTTAATATTTGATACATAGTTTAAATAATGACAATTTGTCTTCTAGGGAGTAATGAATGAATAGATCCGTAAAGTCTGAGATTTTTATTCTTTTTTCCTCGAAGGAAAATAGTAATTGAGAGAATGGAATTTCTGCAATGATCATAAAAACTTCAGATATCATTTGAGAATAAAAGAGGTATTATGTATTAATCGATTTTAGTTAGATTCATTAACAGAATAAATCAAATAATTCTGTTGATACATTCGGTAATTAAATGTTTTACAAGTACTTTAGACAGATTTATTATCACCCCCCACCCATAGGTTCGTAAAGTCAGACCCAAAATATAATCATGAGCGAATAAATATACTCTCCTGAAAAGTGTATAGGAAGTATTGTTATAAAGATCTATCTTTCTAAATATTCTTATAATTCTTCTGTTTTCATTTCTGCTTAAACCAAGTAGGAGGCATTTCTTGATTATCAAATAATACATGGTACAATACATTAGAACAGGGCATGTAATTTATATGGTATGCAAATATACATATATACTACTATATACACCCATACCGCGGATGAAGGAGTCAATCTGGGCTTTCCTCTCCTTTTGATCAATTAATTTTATAATTCTCAGGTAAAATCCTTTATTTTGCAACTGATTATCTTTTGACTTTGAAAAAATTCTCTTTATCGGCTAACTTCTTCTTATACATGCATCTTTAATCACAATAGATAATAGGGGTTATAAAAAAAAAAAGGTCGTCACAGTAGACCCTTTGCATCTGGCACTAATTTATTTTCTAATTAGATCAGGTAATTATTCAAATTAAGACATAAGCTTTGCTTTTTGTTTTGAAATTGGGGCCCTACCCTGAGCCTATCCATTTATTCATTAGACAAAACAATGAATATTGAGGAATTTCCTTTTCCCCTTTCCAAAAATAAATACAATATTTTGTAATGATCCGGAAAAGGACAAGCTCAAGTTCGCCAAAATTACAATAAAATTACAAGTTTCTCGTGTGTACGTACGATATGCTATTTTTTCCATTCATTTACCTTTTTCAAGGTCAGTCGTGATCTTATAGACTCTGCCAATAGTCTGGACAATTCCTTACTTTCGTATGTGTAAAGATGACAGTCACGCCAAAAGCCATTACTCTACCGGTGATTAATTTGCTGAAAATTTACTATGTAGTACGATCGAAATAAAGAAAAAAAATTGGAGCACTACCAAACCTCGACATTGAACTAACAACAAGTCAAACCAAGGAAAAAATTGATGAATTATCAATTAAATTCTAAATTAGTATAATTATCAGTATAATTTATATTTGTAATTTAATTTGCTAAATGCCAACAAATTAGGTGGGCGGATCCACAACAGATTCTTTGCTAATAAGGTGTATATACAGATTGATGGACTATTTTCTAAAACTACGTCTTCTGATAAGACAAATCCATCATTGAAATAAAATAAAACCCATAAATAAATAATGGAATAGGGATAAACGATCTATTTATCATGATCAGATATATTTGTTCAGCCACCATTGTCAATGAATGTTGAAAACAAATCAAATTAAATAAACAAATAAAGACTTGTGTTGAATTGGCTTTGCTAACTGACACAACATAACAGTAAAGTGAAAAAGTAGAAAAATTATTTAATATACTGGTAGCGACATAAAAGTACAATACATACCTTTTGCTTTATTTATTTCTTTCTATGAAAAGCTGAACATTAGTTCCTTTGTGACCCACTTTTAATCGAAATATTTTTGCAATCCCCGCCAATTATACTTTTTTTTCATGAAAAGAGCCAATTAAGATGAAAATAAAGAATCATAAGTCTGATCTTTTCGTATCCATTATATACAACATTTTTACAAAAATAATTATTGAAAAATCACGGATATTTGAAGTCATTTTTTTGCACTGAAATAGCACAGTACCAAGTAGATGTTAATCTATTGTTGGGTACAATATGATACATTTGCATTTCCTGATGAAACGATCTAGGACTGAAGGATTGAACCTCCGAGTAACAGGACCAAAACCCTTTGCCTTACCTTGGCCCTTGTTTAGATTTCTATTGGCCACTAATAAAAGGTAATAATGGCATTGCTAATTCGTCAATTATACCCCCAAAATGGGATATAATGTTGCTGGATTTGACACTTATAGAAAAAAAATTTTGATCATTACATATAATTCAATTAAGATTTTGTATGAAGAATTACAATTCCTTGTATTCTCATTTGAGAATGGAAGGAAGGATTTTTGATTTAGAGAGCTTAGAGAAAAGAAAGTTTTTGGGCTTTACTTTCATTTTCCCTTATAAAACTAAAATCAAATCAAATTATCTAATCTACAAGAACTAAATCTTTCTTATGCTTAATATTTTTAAAAAATTTAATTTTGTATCTGTCTTATCTCCTTTTATTCAGTAGTTTTCTTGGAAGTACCGGGCTTATCCTTTTTCAGCCCAATCATAAAACTTTTAACCTGTATACCTGCTCTTCTTTCTTTTAGTTTTTTGTTTGTAACTGCTGTAATTTTTCAGTGAAATCTTACTACTTTCCTAAATTCAGTTATTCGATAAATGAGAATTATAAAATTGATAGATCAGATAAATCTTACGTTACGTATATGATATAGACCCTTTATTCATAAATCAGAATTCTTGTTGCCTTGTGGATATGAGACAGATTTTTTTTTTTAGGGTAACCATATGTCAAATAGTAATATAACAAAAAAAATAGGTAATCTATTCTCTCTTTTACAAAAATGATCTTATCTTGGGTATTGTATAATGCTTACTCTCCGACTTTCGTTTACACAATATTCTTTTGTTTCTCTCTTCATATTCGGATTCTTATCTAATGATCGGACATAATCCTGGACTGTGAAGAATAAAAACAAGAAAAGAGCAAGATAATTTCATTTCGTCTCTTTCTAATTTTTCTTTATTTTATTTTTTTATCTCTTCCATAGATTTTAATTATGATAAAGATAAAAAGGATAAAAAATTTTTTTCGAGTAAAAGCCTCAAGCAATAGAAAGAGCGAGGAGAGAAATTCGAGACCTCAGTACGAAATAACTCATTACGGCTTGGATTGGCAATCACGCTTTGTCACTCAGCCATCTCTCCTTTCTATTAGAATTTTTGACAGCGTAGTAAAAGGTGATAAAAACTGATTTTCCTTCTTTAGGAATTTTATTATAAGGATGAATCAAAATATGAAGATATACACAAAATTTTGATCCCGAAACTCCATTTAGATAATTGACTCGAAAACAGATATCTCAATAGAAAGTACTTTCTTCTTCTTTATTTCTTTTGTAGGAAAGGTTCTTTTATTCCCGGATTAAATAAGGACATTGACTCTTTTGATTTTAGTCAATCAAATTAATCAAAATGATTCCCATTATATGATCTGATATCCAATTAGAGATTTGCTATTGGGTAACAGCAAATTGCGAATTTCCATTCCATTCTAAGTAGAACAAGTATCATATATTATTACCTATATAATATATATAGTAAATAGTATTATATATAGTAATCAGATTTACTTAAAAATTGGAAAAGCAGGAATTGGAATAAAGATAAAAAACATACATATATATGAAACAATAGCAGATATTTTACACACTGCTATATAATATATAACTATATTATATAGTTATAATATAACTCATTTCCTTCTTCAGAAGAAACACATAAGACCCAATTGGCTAATTAAAGATCAGGTGGGTGAAAGAGAAGTTGCAAAAAAGGAACCGTGTTCACATCATTTTATAGTCCAAGGTCAACTCTTTCTGCCTGGGAGCACATCAGTAATATTTGTAAACAAAAATAAACAATAAAGTATAATAATATAACTTTAAATTTGAATAAAAAAACTTTTTGCTATTCACCTATTTTTTCCCAAGGTCCTAATTTTTGAAGAAAGACGCATAAACGCTCAGATTTCCTTGATTCCTGACACTTGCAATTTTGGTATGATTAGGTCTACTTCACCTTTCTTTATTAAACAAAAGATTCCATATTTATACAATAAGTAGAAATTGTAATAGGTATAGTTTAGTAAGTAAAAGTGTGATTCGTTCTATTAACAACTTAAATAGTTAAGGGTCTTTCTGTTTTTTTCATATTCTGATCAAAACTTATTTCTTAAAAGGGTTATAATTTCTTTTTACCTCTCAAAGGGACAGCATATTTGAGAAATATATCATTCTCAGATTTGTATCAGATTCAATTCGAAATTGAATTAAAAAATTTTGGGTTATAGAATTGCGAAGCATAAAACTTTTTGATTGGATGAACTCTTTTGCATAGTATGAGTAAAGATCCATGGATGAAGAAACAAAAATCTATTTCAATCGTAACTAGATCTTCAATTTTTTTTTGTAAAGGGAAGTTGAAGCCAGAATAGCCTATAAACAGTAGTTTTGGTTTACTAGAACTGTCGACATATTTCAGCTCAGTGAAACCGATTCTTTTCCTAAGGATCCGCAGTGGAAATAGGGTAAATAACTAGACTAGATGGATTTAGTATAATTTCCATCTCCTCTAGGTAGAGGATCATCTAGAAAGCAATTTGCGTGCATTCAGACAAAAAAAGCAGCATAGATGCTGTGGATCTCATTTTTTTTTTTCTTCTCGGATTTTAGGATGGCCCTTTTGTTTTATTCATCTTACTTTTCTATTTTTTTTTTACATTTATGCCTTAGATCTAGGAATACATCGTCTTCCATAAAGAGCCGAATAAACAAAATTTCCTAAATGTTTTTGAGTTAGTTTGTTAAAATGATCAACCAACGTCAATAAACCCCTAGCCTCCAGCAACGATACAGGTTTCAGAAATTCCCGCTACCCCTCCATATTCATATTATATTGTGCATGCATTTTGTCATCATCCATTTTGATATGCACTCTTTTTTCTTCTAAAAGAATTTTCTGTGTAATCGCATTTTTCGAAAAAAAAAAGATCCCATTGTCTGAACCAGGACAGAAGATCTTCTAAAACCTTTGAGTACAGGTTTCAATCTGACGGTGGACAATTTGTTTCGATCTATTTTGAAAAAGTTTCTATGCCAAAACCTCGCATAATCAATCAAAATTTATAATATTGCTCGTTACTAGAACTGAAGGTTTACTAAAATTAAGAAAGAATGAAGAAACTTTGTTTGTTCCTGAAGTAGAAACAGTTCTATCTGTTCTTGAAAAAACTTCCTTCAAAGGTTTTCTGCTTCTTATTTAAAATATCTTGGTGGAAGATATAATTTCTTGGAAATTCCCAGAGGCATTCTTTTTAAATAGGTACGTAACTGAACGAAATTTCACCTGTAATTTTCCCAAATGAATCAAGATATCCATTTGTTCCAGTATAAATGTAGCTATCTTTCTTCACTGTAGAGGATCAGTTAGGATTTTTGAGCAACTCGCGTAACCCTTTGACCTCTTCCCAAATTGATTCTGAGTCTAAACCCAGTTTAAACAAATTGTAACTTCAACTCCAGTTAAACTAGTTCCAATTTGTTTTCGCTCACTTGTTTCATTGGCTTTAATTTGACCTGGACCCTCTCTGAAACAGAAATACCTACATTAATAGCAGGTCAAGATTCAGCATTAAATAGATCCTTGAAATGGAGATATTTGTCCATCTGTAATGGAAATTACATTGGTAGGAATATAAGCGACATCTCAGATTGATCTCAACCAGTAAAGCGGTCATACTCCCTTCACCCCAGAGAACTTGATTTGTAGCTCTTTCCAAAGAGCGTAGATACAGACCAAAAACATCTCCCGGATAAACTACGACCTGAGGTCTTGTAATAGAAGAGACATTTGTCGATAAGCTTATGCCTATTTGGAAGATGTCATAAATTGTGTGAAGTATGTCGTTTGATACACTTAAAATATTCAGCCAGAGCCGCTCCTGTATAAGGCACAGATATTATAATGTGGCAGGAATCTGTGTTCCATATACAGTGCGTGTATTCCATCACCCCCGTTCCATATAAACTAGTCACTACCTAGGCTACAGAAGATGCTTTTTGACCTTCATACATAAACATACATTTTGCCCTTTTTGATTTAGAATCGTATCCGTAGCTACTGCTGTTTCAGTCTATCTGTCCCAATAATTAATTCTCATTTGACCGCGCATCTATAGGGATCATCAGATCAATAGCAATAAGCCCTGTTTGAAGAGCTCATATGCGAACAGCGCGAAATAATACATAGGGCAGAAGTTCAATCAGCGAGATTCAGAAGCAGAAATTTCCCCCTCTCCATCAATAAGTTTAGCCAGTATTTATAACGGCCAAATATAGCCACCTCACTCACGGGTATTTGAGCAATTCTTCCTGTTGCTTTTACAGAGCTTCCTTCTTGTATCATCAAACCATCGCCCATTAATGACACCAACATTATTGATTCCAGATTCAGAACCAATTTCTATTGTACCCTCTTCAAATTCTGCTAATTAACTGCCATCCCTTCATCAAGACCATGAATACAGGCAATACCGTCAGCCTACTTGAGTACAATGCAGTATTCTGATCTTTACTTCTCTATTATAATATTATTCAAATACGTTCACGGAAATTTCTAATTTTGTCGTCGAAGAGTTGCCTTGATCTATTTTATTCTTTTTGTTGGGGCGGAAAAAAATAATGCCCAAACTCTAAACTATCTAAACTACCTAAACTAAGTGAAGGGCTAATCATTATTTATTCCATGGATCGGATGCCAATATTAGCCGTGGTGTGTAACTCGCTATTCAAACAACTTAAGAGTTCCTAAGCTCCTTGTAAACATTTGGAAAACCCGCTGTCGGACCTGACCAAACCTCTGTTGTTTCAAAATGAAAAGGGTTTTATTTTGTAATTTTCTAATCATTCAAACATATAAGTGGCATTAATCCAAATTTTCTTTTTCTCATTCTATCTCAAGTATCCATTCCCGTCCCGATACTCATCTGGCCCCATTCCATACTTCATGGCAAGACCCAAGGGCTCTTTCAGGCTGCTCAACAGCCCTCTACGTAATTCTTCTGAATTTCAGATAGTACTCAAGATCACTCCTGTTTCGATTATCTAGTGCGTCAGTTGTGAAAGTAGATTGAAACACCATTAATTTCACAACCCATGATCCTTTAGACCAAACATGAATCTTTCGATTCATTTGACTCCTCACCTTTCAATTATTTATTTCCTTTTGTAGGCATTCCCAGTGTTTTTGTAATCATATTGAAACTACCCTCTCCTCTTTTCTGTTTCAAGATATGAGACTGATACAAGACCTAAATATTAGGAGGACTCTTCGGACTGAACAAAAAAATCTATAATTGTCAGTAAATTTTTTTTATTTATTCTTTCTTTATTGAACCAGAAATTCCAATAATTTCCTTTTCAAATCAAAAAATTCCTCTTTTTTATACATAGGTTGTCGATTCAGCATTGGATAAAACTAAGATACTATTTTTCTGGTAAATGGTTCAAATAATTAAAATTTATCGATATAGATGTTTGCTATCGGATAAATTACAATTCTTCATTTTTAAGCCATTTCAGTACTTACTAAGTAGTGGTAGAAGAAATTTTCATATTATTGCCTAGACTTCAAACAGTTTAAGCTTTAACCGTGATGATTAATGATCTCACCACTATTGGTTGACTTGAAAATCAGATAGTTACCAATAGTCACGAAATACTATGGTTCTTACATCATGATTCTTATTTCTTCAGAAATAATTCGTCGAGATTGCACTTTTCCCTGCCATCACATTTAAATCCCGAAACAAAAATGAAGAGATAAAAATAAACTGAGATGCAGTTGGTTGGATCAACCTGGCTCTTGACCATACAACTCTTGCCTCCTTTCGAAATAAATCTCAATACCGCAAGTATTATACGCGTTTGGATTTGTTTGCTAAAATATCGTCGTTAAACCCGACTACAGCTGATGGCCCGGTGACCTTCAAGAAACAAAATCCCGGTTATATTTTTCATGGGCTCTCCTCTTTTAGATAGGACTAACAGAGACGAGTTCTTTTTGTCGCACCGCCTGCCTTTTTGTTTTGGTCGATTTCTTTATTAAATAAAAAATATATATAATATGGATTTCCTTTTTAGGATTTTTTTAGAGGAAAAGATTAAATCTCTTAATTAATGGCTTGAGTGTATTAATTTTAAAATTTCTTATTTTTTTTTGGATCTCTTTTTTTAAGGTGAAACCTATATCTTGGGTTTTTAGTTCCTTTTTCGAAATATCATTGTAATTTTACTTACAGTCAAAAGTTTTTTCTTTTTATGAATAGCCAGGGCAGGAAGGAAGAAAGGGGAAAAGATCATAATTCCTCTCTTAAAACAGTTCCAGGGTTTGTCTCAAAAATAAGTAATTCAGCAGGTAAAGTCTTAATATAATTCAGAAGAAAACGGCTTGGCAAGCAAGTCGAGTTAATGAGAATAAAAGAAAAAAATTACATTACATATATTTTACCATTTCTTTTTAAGTTAAATTAAACAAAAGTTCGCAAATAAAGTGCTAATGCCACGACTAGTCCGTAAATTGTTAAAGCTTCCGCAAAAGCTAGACTAGCAATAAATTACCTCGTATTTTACCCTCTGCTCTGGTTGGCCCCGCAATACTTACAGCTTGACTGCAGCGTACCTGACCCCAGGTCCCAAAAGAACCCCTCGGCCAATCGCGGGCGGAGGGGGCGAAATCAGTGGATCCGGAGTTCCCGCGAGGAAAAAATGGGGTTTACCTCGCAATAATTCTTACTTTTATTTTTTTCCACAGATCCTGGGGCGAAGGCCCCAACCCCAAAAAAACTCCGGGTGAAAAAAACTATTCTGGATCTTAAAATTTTTATCAGTACAAATGTCCGACCACTTCGATATCTCCTTTTGGGTTTTTGATGTATTTTTTTTTTTTAAAACTATGTATATCTGAGGTCATCTGTTTTTTATCAATCATAATCCGAAAGAAAAGAAGAAATTCTATTAGGGAAATTTTTCTAAATAC
>JAFKAK010000506.1:0-24060 GCA_019914995.1 Acanthochlamys bracteata
TTAACAGACGGCTAAGCATCTATCGCCTCACGTAACTAATAGACTTAACAGGACGCTATTAGATCCATTGGCAAGTATTAGTTAGAGCAAGAATGTCCTTATAAATATTTATCAGGTTTAACCAATTATCTGTTTAAACTATATCTTTAGATACAGCTTAGGATCGTCTTATTAATTTAATTCTTACAACTTTAATACTAACGCCCCATTTATTCTACTATATAATAGATAACTCTCTCCTCTCTTAACTATACTCTGCTCAAGAACTAACCCAAACCTGTTAGACTTAACATCCCTATTACTCTTATACTTTTGGTAAAAGCTTGTGAAAGGACTCTAGAAACTTCAGAGCAACCTCTTATTTTTTTTAGAAGGGTTTAGTATATTTTCCCATTTATTAATTTTATAGCTTAGTTAAAGTTGCAGTAAGGTTTTAAATTCAATAGAGTTATTCTCTTTTAAACAAGGTATTTAATTATCCTTTTATTTTAGAATATTTATTTTTATAAATATCTACTACTAGATATTCCTCTTTACCTTTTTAAGTTATAATTTTCTATAGGTTAAGTTTTTGTTATTTTATGAGTTTATTATTTTATTAGTTTAGAAGGTTTTATAGTTTTTAGCTTTGAGTATTTAATATAAAACCAGAGTATATCCCTAGTAGTATATTTTCCTTATTAATATAAAAAATTACTATTTCTCTAGTCTAATGTTTTATTAGGTTTATAGTTCTGGAAGTAAAGTTACTATACTTTAGCTCAACTTACTTTCTTTATATAGAATAGAGGTATTTTTATAGTAGTAACTAGTTAAGTCTTCTTATTCCTACTAATAGTACTATTTGGCTTATATAAACTTAAAGACCTTTAGAACTTAGACAATAGCTTTATAAGCTTAGTTTAGTTTTATCCATTACTGTAAGGTTACTGCTTCCAGATTAAAGCTAACTATTAGTTTAACGCTCTAGCTATACGATAGGAAAAGTGGCTTAACTTATAAAGTAGCTCTCATCCCTTTACTAGTAACTTCTAGGCCATTAGTAGCTACCTTATTCAGTCTATTTATTAGCCATAGTGGGCTAGATGTATACTTTAAGCATAGTTTAATACTTTATTTTGCTATTCATCCCAATACTTTATAGTAAATAACCTTCAGTCTATTCTAGTAAGCTTACATATATAAGTCTAAAACATATTTAAACACTATTCTCTTCATCTGAAGTTAATAAGTCTAGAAGAAAGTGGTTACTACTAATACTCCCAAATAGATAATGGCTACTATCCCTTACTCTAAGGTTACACTTTTAAACTTAGTCTTTTTACTTTAAAATTTATAAATACTACAAATAATTTTCACACTTACTCTTTAGTAGTTTAGTAATAAAGTTTATATTAATATTTTTTATACTTAATTTAAAGTGTAAGTGCTAATGGTACACTTTAGCTTTTCCTTATTGCTTAATATAGCTATAGCTACATAAAAATTCCAATATACTAATAGATGCAGGTTAATATTCTGAAAAAGTATTTAATACTAGTATTTTATAAGTAATCCCTTTTAGAGTTTTTAATACTATAGAGTAACAGGTTTCTATAGTATTAGTCCTTAAAGGTTCAATTTAGAACTACCTCTACCTCTATACTATAGGTACTTTTTTATTATCTATTTATTTTATGTTTTTTTAATGCTTATAGATAGCTTTTTTAACTTAGTTAACTTTTCTAAAGTTTATTCTTTTATATCTCCTTTATAGCCTAGTAGGTATTTTACTAGCTTTTAACACTTTCAGTAGAGAATGAAAGGGTCCAAAATCTAGTTCTTAAAAATACTATATAGGCAGCCTAGGACCAGGCTAAATTTTTTATTTTTAGGCTATAAGATTATAGTGGTAATTAATTATCTTTAGGTGTAGATTTTAATAATAGGGTCTGAATTACTATTTAAAGAAAAAGTTATTGTCTATTTAGGGTTAGTTTTTATTTCATTGTAGGCATAGACATACTAAATATATACAAAGCTAGAGGGGTATATTTTTATTTTATAAAAGGGTATTGCTTTATACTCTAGTACTACTTAGGTTTTTTGGTTTTTATAGGCTAGGTTAAGGCTTTTATTTAAAAAAAAAAAAAACTTCCTATAGTAGCTTTTTCAAAGTGCCTTTAAAAGTATATTATAGTTTTTATATTCTTGGTAAATTTCATCTTATTTTAATAAGGTATGAGCCCTTGAAATAAATATATTTAGGAGATATATAAAGATTTTATGAACCTTAATAAGCATATTATTTCTATCTGACGTATAATTTATATAGTTTTCCTCTTCTAAGTAAACTAGGTTATATTCTTTATAATTTATTAAGACTATAAAATACTTTTTAGACTAATATATATAGCCCTATTCTTTTCATATAATAAATTTTAGTAAGTATTCCTTTATTATAGTTAGTATAGTTATACTTAGTAGACACAATCTTAGCTAAAAATTAGGCTTTAGCTTAAAGATCCTAGTAGTATTATATTAGAAAAGTAACCTCTTATAAAATATTTTAAGGTATTAGTTTCTAGTACTAACTTCAAGCTTTAGGTTAAAGTAAAATAGCACCAACTTAGTATAGAAGACTTTTTTATATACTTAAAGGCCTACTATTATTTCTATCCCTATAAAAATGGGTTCTTTACTTATTAAATTTATTAGGTAGGGTTTATAGGCTTAAGAAATCTTAATAAATTATTAGTAAATTTAGAAATCCTAAAAGGCTTTAAACTCTTTACTTTACTACAGGTACTTCCTATTTTTTAAATACTTACCATTTTCAGGTCTATACTAACTTCCTTTTTAGCTTTAATTATAAAGCAAAGGTATTTAGTCTTTATTATGAGAAGTAAGACTTTTAATATTTTAATATAGTTTAGTTACCCTAGTATTTTAACAACGTTATGACCTTATCTTTATAGTGTCATTAAAGCTACTTAAGATAATTAAGATATAATCTATTTATACTAAAGAGAACTTGCACATTCTTAAATAGAGTTCACTTAATATATCTCTAGAAGGTACTTAGGCCTTTATAAGACTAAAAGGTATAATAAGTCCTTTTATATTTTTAAACTATTTTCTAGAATATACTTTTTTTAACCCTCTCCTTAGTAATTTAAGCTTATAGAATACTTAACTAATATTTAACTTAGTAAACAAATGAAGCTTCACCAGTAACTATAGGTTTATTATAAAAAAGTAATAGGTATGTTTTCTTTTTACAGAGCATTTAGATTTTAGTAGGTAATATAAAAATAAAGACTCTACTAGAATTTTTTTAAAGAGCACTATGGCTAATACCAGACTTACTTATAGAAATAAAACCTTAATACTTAAACTTTTTTATGTCTTTTAAGAAAAGAACCTCTCTCCTTATATGTTATAAATAGACTATAAAAATATTAGCAAATTTTTTTATTCTTTCTATAAGTAGATATAGTAGTATACTCTTGGCCTAATATTATAGAGCAAGTAAAAGGTGGTGGTGAACGCTACTTTCCCTTCTAGTAATAGGACCAGAAACTATTACTAGAAATAGTCTTAGTAGTTATTACTAAGAAAGGAAGTTATAGCTTAGGATAAAGGAGAATAAAAGAGGAGGATAATATATAGACAATTTTTGTATTGTTCGATTCTAGGTACAGGACTAAGTACGGAGGAAACAGGTCTCTATATACGTTTTCTCCGCTATTACTAACATTTCCAGAATATTCGCTGACTAATACAGATTACGTAGATGAGTAATTCTTGTACTAGAATCTACTATCCACGTAATGGATTGCGTAATCGTAGACGTAATAGACTTGGCTATGCTAGGGAGAATAACTCGAAGTTTCTTCCTTATTCGATCAATTTCCATTCTGAATATCTCCTAGTTGGTTTAGCTATAATGCCAAGAAATATACCAATCTGTTCCATTTTAATAAAGAATCTAGTTATAATACTAGATTAGTAATATAGGCTAAACCTATTTGGAAACAAATTGTAAAGCTTACTTAGCCTAAAAATAAGGCTTAAAGTAAGAATTCTTTACAATACCTTTAATTGGAATTATTTCTTTAAGTATTAGTATACATTATTTAACCTCTTAGTAGGATCTTTAAATAAACTTATTAAATATTATTTTTAATGTGGCACCCTAATATTGCATAGTAAGTCCTTATGAGCGTTAGTATATTAAAATAAAAATATTTAGTGCCTAATAATTAAAACTAGTCCATAACTTCTCATCTATTTCACCTTCTAGTTTAATATTTATTAAGAGGTTTTTAGTTTAATTTAATATAATTAGAAAATCTCTTAATTTCTTTATTAGTATTTTTATTTTATAGACTTTTGGTTATATAGACCTAGATGGGCGCTTTTAGGTAAAATAAGTTTTTACTATGTTTTTTACTTAAATCCTAGTTTACTACATTAAAATTAGAATACTTAGTATTAATAAGTTCTAACTCCTTATTAGGAACCTGAAAAGGCCTTGGTTTCTGCCTAGTATTATACTTTAAACAGAGGATACACTTTTATTACTTAGCTTAAAAGTAACTGTTAGGTTAGTTTTTTTGTTTTTAGTTTATTTTTTCTTAAAGCTTATAGATAGATAGGTTTAGTGTACTCCAGATCTATTGGGAAAAATTTTTTTTAATTATATTAACTTTTTATCCCAGAGGTGTTAAATAGGTTTTTGGTTTAGTCTATTACTATAAGCTTAAAAGTTTAAAGAACTACCCCCAGAGCTTACTAATAGACTAAAATAGTATCTCTTACTAAGTTTTTATTATATTTATAGTCTATAGCCTTAAAAGCTTAAATTTTAAGTTTTAAAGATTCTAATTATTATTTAAAAAAAGTTTTAGCAATCTTTATATATTTAGCTAGGTTATAAAAAGTCAAGTAGGTTATTCTAGAACTTGTCTTTAGTTAAAACTATTATATTTTATAATATAAAATAGCTATTTATCTAGTTAGTTAGAGTTTATAATATATAAATTTATATTTTTTAAGTCCTTGAGCTATTTTAAACTATATTGTCTTCTAGAATAATTAGTAGTTAAATACATTATTTATAATTAGAACTTTAGGTTAGTAGATCTTTTAGGTTTTTTTATATAATTATCTTTTAAATAAAGGGGCTTAGTGTAGTAGAAGTGCTAGAAAATGCTTATAAATTTAATAAAAAGTCTTAGAGGCTTAGAGTGAGGTCTATATACTTTTTTTGAAATTAGTTACCTGAATAAGGTTCTAAAGGCTACCTAAGAAGTGTTTCTAAAGGCCCTTGGCCTCAATAGAACCTCCTGTCTCCCTCTTCTTCTTTATATAGTAGGCTTTTAGGGCTACATTATCTAATAGCAGTAGGGAGGTTTTATGTTATCTTAGGTTTGCTTTATTCTAAAAGGGTTATATTATTCTATTTAGTAGGGCATTACTCTGTTTGTTTACCTAGGTAATTACTCTTACCTAGTTAAGCACTAAGCCTAAAATTAATATAATTAGTGGCCTATAAGGTACCTAGGCTTAACTAAAAATAATAAGAGGTCTCTTGCTCACCTCCCTAATCTTTATTTTTAGGTTTTATTTATATAACGTTATTAACTTCTTAAGCCTTAGACTATTAATTTCTCCTAAGTTCTTTAAAACCTTTACTCCTCCTTATTATACTATTTCTAATAAGCACCCTATAGAGGAGCTTCTCACCCCTTATAAGGCGTAGAAAACTTCCTATTAGGACCCTTAGACCTGCTTATATAGGATGGGTGCCTATAAAGTCCCTAATAATAATAACACTACTAGATAGGTTCTAAGCTCTTACTAATAGGGCCCTATTTACCTACTATAAAACTTAAAAGCAGGGCTACAACCTAATATCTTATATTACCTTTAATAAAAAGACTTTTATTTTCTCTTTAAGTATATATTTTCTAAACTCATACCTAGTGTATAAAGTTAGAAAGCACTATACTATTTATAGCCTAAATAAGTTTATTTATAAGTAGTATTAAAGGAAAGATAAAGGCTTAGCTACTAAGTGCACTAGTTTAGTATAAGGTTTTATTTTTATTTTTAGACTAGTTTTTTAACTAGATTATAGGTATACTAATTTATAACTAGTGCTAATAAGTCCCTCTTTATACTTCTTATAATTAATTACTATAAAATCTACCTTAAATAGCTTAATAAAATAGAAATAGCTAAGTACTCCTCCCTAGGCTATTAAGTTTATAAATAGTCTTACTAACTAAATTAAGACTATTTAGGCTTAAGAGACTTTCTATTTACTTTTGTACGCCTACTAGAACTAGGGGCAACTATTTCTTTTACCTTAGTATAGTCTTCTTTAGACCTATTAATAATAAGCTAAATAAGATTTTATATAAGCTTTATAGAGCTAAATAACCCTTAAAAGTATAGTATAAATTATTATTTTAGTTTTTATAAGTTTTATAGTTAATAGTTAGTAGAAAAATATAAATAGCCTTAATTAGTTATATTTTAAAATATATAGTCTATTTAAATAGTTTTTAGCTCTTCTATCTACTTAATTGCTATTTTAAGGAGCCTATAGTAGAAACACTAGTCTAAATCCTTTAGGTAAGTTAAGCTATTTTATTTAATTTATACTAGGTCTAACACTAGCCTAGTGTTATTTAGGTAGTAGTAGATTATAAAAATAAACTTAAAAAGAAATTTTTATATCTATATAGTATTTTTTATAGTAGAGTTTAGGGTAGGCTTTATATTATTTTATAATAGTTAGGCTCTATACCTTTAGCTAAACTCTTCTAGGCTTATAGCCTAGCTACTTAATTAATATATTTTATTTATTTTATTTATAACTTTTGTTTTATTATATAGTTATGGATTTTAAAACTAGCTATTTTAACACTCCCTACTACTCTTACACCCTTAGTAGAAACTTATTTAAGGAATCTCTTAGTAAAAACCCTAAAGTAACCTTCTTTATTTTAAAAGGGTTAAATATATTTCTCTACCTATTAAGTACTATAACTTAGTTAAGATTTATTAAGGCTCCTATATTTTATAAAAGTAATTTTTTACCAAATAAAGTATTTAACTTTTTTTTATTTTAGGACTATTATTTTTATATAAATATCTACTACTATATATTTTTTTTACCTTTTTAGTAATAATTACTATAAATTAAGTATTATTAGTTTACTAGTTTAAAAGGGGTTATTAGTATTAGCTTTAGGTTAGTTAATATAGAATTTAAAATACATCCTTAGTAGTATATCTAACTTAATAATATAAATTTATAATTTTAGTAACTATAAATTTACTATTTTTTTAGTCTAATTTTTACTAGGTCTATAGTTCCTAAGGTAGTTACTATATTTTAGCTAAACTTTATCCTCTTTATATAAATAGGGTATTTTTATAGTAGTAATTAGTTTAGTATTTTTTATTCCTACTAGACTAGTGCTATTTTAGCTTACGTAAACTTAAAAACCTTTTAGAACTTTTTAAAATTATAGCTTTTATAGACTTAGTTTAGTCCTACCCTATCCTTATAGTCAAGGTTTTCTTTATTAGTTAAGGCTGGCTAGTTTAATATTCTAGCTATAAGAAAAAAGGCTTACCTTAGTTAAGGTAGCTTCTACCCTTTTAATAGTAATTTAGGCTATAGGTAGTTACTTTATCTAGTCTATTTTATTACTAATTATAGTAGGCTTCTAGAGGTATATTTTTAGTATAGCATTTATATTTTATTTAGCTATCTATCTCTAAGTGCTTTATAGTAGATAATCTTTAGTCTATTTTTATAAGTTTTATATATAGGTCTCAAAACTTACTAATAAACTATTCTCCCTATCTAAAGTTATTAAGTCTAAGAGGAAGTAATTAGCTACCTAATACCTTAGAAAAGTAGTATTACTATTTTTACCTTAGGTCTAGGAGCCCTATAAACTTTAGATCTTTGTTTAAATAGTTTATAATTTTAATATTTTTTTATAACTTTACTTTTTTAGTTTAATAATAAAGTCTATAGTAATATCTTTTTATACTTTTAAAGGGGTAAGGGCTAATAGTCTTTTTTATTTTTCTCTTTATAGCTTAGTATAGCTATAGACATTATAGTTCTTAATATACTAATAGATATAGTTTAATATTCTTAAAAAAGAAGTAGTCTTATACTAGTATTTTATAGGTAATTTTTTCTCTTAGAGTGCCCTACTACTAGGGGAGTAGTAGGCCACTATAATAAGACACTAGTTCTTAAAGTTCCAATTTTTAAATCTACTCTTTCCTCTATACTATAAGTACTTTTAGTTATCTATTTTATATTCTCTAATACTTATAGATAGCTTTTAACTAAAATTAAATTTTCAAAAGTTTATTTTATATAGTCTCTTTTATAGCTTAGTAGGTTTTACTAGTTTCTAATACCTTAATAGAGTGACTATAAGGTTTAAAATCTAGTTCTTTTGGGTGCCATAGGTGGTCTAGGAACTAGGGCTAGAGCTATTTTCCTAGGGTTTTTAAGGTTATAGGTAGTTATTTATTTTTAGGTTTAGATTTTTACTAATAGGATTAAAATTACTATTTAAATAAAAATAGTAGTAGTTTATTTTAGGGTTAGTTTTATTTAGTTATAGGCATAACTATACTAAGGTATGTATAGAGTTATAGGAGAGTATATCTTTTATTTATAAAGAGGGTAGGGCTTTCTCTTTTAATAAAACTTAGGTTTTTAGGGGTTTTTATAGGGCTAGTGCTAATAAGCTATTACTTAAAAGAACTTTCTATAGTAGTTTAAAATACCTTAAAAGTAGTCTATTATCCTTATATTTTTTAGGTAAGTCTTATTTCTATTTTAATAAAGGTATAGCCCTAAATTAACTATACCTAGTTAATATATAAAGGTTATATTAACTTACTAAGTTTATTAGCCTATTTAATATGTTACTTATTTAGTTTTCTTTTAAGTAAAATAGGTTAAGTTTTTTTATAGTTTATAAAGACTATAAGATATTTTATAGTTTAATATATATAGTCCTATTTTTTATATATTTAATTACTATAAGTATTTCTTTATTATAAATAGTATAGTTACACTTATTAGGACTATTTTTAGCCTTAAAAATAAACTACTAGCCTTAAGATCCCTCTAATATTATACTTAGGGAGAAGTATTCTTTTTATAAACTATTTTAAGTTTTAGTTTCTAGTATAAATTTAAGCTCTAGATTAAAGTAAGTAGCACTAGTTTAGTGTAAAAGGCCTCCTTTAAGTAGTTAAAAGCCTATTATTATTCCTATTCTAATAGAACTTAGCGCCTTTACCTATTAACTTTATTAGTAAATAATAAGACTTAAGAAATTTTTAATAAACTATTAGTAAAAGTTTATAACTTTAAAAGCTTTAAACCCCTTTACTAAGGTATAAGCACTTCCTTTTTTAATTACTTTTACCTTTTTAGGTTTATACTAACTCCTTTTTTAACTTTAATAATAAAGCTAAAGTATTTTGTCTTTATTATATAGAACTTAGACTTTTTAATATTTAGGTATAGTCTAGTTACCCTAACTTTTTAATTACTATATAGATTTTTTTTTTTATAGTTCTTATAAAAGCTATTTAAAAAAAAATTAAGATATTATTTATATATACTAAGTAAAGTATCTAAATATTTTTATAAAAATTTAGTTAATATATCTCTAAAAGGTACTTAGGTATTTATAAGCCTAAAAAGGTATAATAAGCTACTTATATAGCCTAAACTATATTTTAAATATAGTTTTTTACTCTTCTCTCCTTAGTAATTCTAAGTTTATGAATATTTAAATAATATTAAGCTTAGTAAACTATTTAGCCTTTACTAGTAAACTATAGGGTTTTAATTAAGGGTAGTAGTAACAGTCCTTCTTTAATAAAGTATTTAGAGCTTAGTAGTTAATATAAAAATAAAGACCTTTACTGCTTTTTTATAAAGAGTACTAGCGTAGTTATGCCAGACTTACTTATATAAATAAAATTTTTTTTTTTAGGTACTTTATATGTTTTTTTATAAAATAAAACTCCCTTTCTTAATATGTTATAAAGTAGACTAAATAGGATATTAGGTAATCTTTTATTTTCTATAAGTAAAATGAAGTAGTCTACACCTAGCCTATAGTATAGGGGTAATTAGTTAGCTTATTCTCAAGAAAATATACTAAAGGTCCTTAAATGCCTTAAGTAGGAGGTTTTAAGGGTCCACTTTTAGTTTAGGCTTAGTGCTTTCTAAATATTTTTTTAAAAAACTAAAAACCCTATTTTTATTTCCTAACTTTCATTATATTAGTTAATAGCTATAAAGGTAGATACTTTAACACTTCTAGACTTTACTAGAGGTATTTTATCCTTATAGTTTTAGATCCTATACTAATTTCCTATTTAAATTAACTTCTAGCTAGTATAATACTTATATAGTTCTTTACCTACTATAGTATTTTTAAAATTAAGTTATAAGTATTATTATTTAGTAAAATATATAACTATATCTACTTAATATAGCCTTTAATATCTATTTCTAGTTCTATAGTTTTATAGACTAAAAGTTAAATACTTAATAATTTAATTACCTTTTAGGTATTGGTAGGGGTTTATGCTTTAGATAGGCTCTTTAAATAAATTTATTAAATATAAATCTAAAGGTTAGGCACTTATATTAAGTATAAGAAGTATAAAGTATTATTAATAAATGAAGTATATAGTTACTAATATTAAACTAGTCATAACTTTTAGAAATTATTAAAACTAGTTCTAAACTTTTTATTTATCTCCTCTAGTAGTAACTTTTAATAGAAGGTTCTAGTTTTCTAATATATTAGAGAACTCTTTAATTTCTTTATTAGTATTCTTAGTTAAGTAGGCTTTTTTATGTAGGCTAAATAGGTCTTCTAGGTAAAAGGAGTTTACACTAGGCTACTTAATAGCCTAGTTACTATATTAGAAGTAGCCCTTTACGTTTATAGGCCTCTAAGTCATATTAAAATTTAAAAGGCTTATTTTTTATTAGTATTATATTTAGGACTTGCCCCTTTTTATTACTTAGTTAAAAAGTAACTAGAGTTAGCTTACGTTAGTTCCTAGTTTATCTTTTTTTAAAGGTACTAAGTTTCTAATAGGTTTAGTATACTAAATCTTACTATAGAAAATATTTTTTTTAATTATATTAATTTTATTTTAGAGACGTTATAGGTTCTAGATTTAGTCTACTTTTTTACTATAATTATATGGTTTCAAAGTTATTCCCTAAAAGCTTACTAGTAGATATTTTTAGTATTTTCTATTTATTTTCTACTACTTTTATAGTATAGTTATTAAAGTTTAAATTAAAGTTATAAAGCTTTTAACTTTCTTATTATATTATAAAGAGGCAGTTTTAGACTATTTCCTTAGCTAGGTTATTATAAAGTTTTTATTATTGCAACCTCTAGAACTTACTTTCTTTATATAGTTAAGGTTATATTTTAAGTAAGTGCTTCCCTACTATAGCTACTTATTCAGATAGTTAGCTTATAATATATCTAGTTATATTTCTAAAAACTTTTAGTCCTTAGAGATTTTAAAACTATATTACTTTAGAATTATTATATTATAATAATCTTTATAAAGTAAACTAGGTCTATAACTTTAGTTTAGTGGCCTATTTAGTTATTTTAGTTATATAATTATATTTTTAAAAATATAATTTAATTATTAGTTATTTTATTTTTATAAAAAGCTTTAGGTCTAAAACCAGCTCCTTATAGGGTTCTATAGGTTTGTCCTCACAGTAACTTATAGTATATTAAAAGGGTTCTAAGCTTTCTTACTTATAGACATTATGTGTTTATTTAGGTTTTTAGCTTTTATTTATAGTTTATTATTATAGTTAGTTAATATCTTAATCTTGTTTAAGAAATATTATATATTGTTCTTATTAACTCTAAGCGCTTATAGCTCTAATTAAAATTATTTAATAATTCTTTTTATTATTCTATTTATTACTATTTTATAGGCTAACAGCCTATTATAGATTGTATCTCGTCTACAATCTCGCAGCGCTGGTAGACTTTAGTAGGCGGTCCCTATGCCTAGTTCTATAGTTCCTTGTTATTAAGGTCTATTAGACTTTTTACTTAATACTTACTAGGGAAATAGTAAAGACCTTAATACAGGTTGTATTTATTTGTTAGTAGGCTAATCTTACTAAGGCGTTTGGTCTTTAGGAGCGGTGTTTACTTTGGGTCTTTATGGCAAGTAGGGTAGTAAATAAAGGAAAATAATTAAATTTAATATAAGGGCTAGGTGCTTAAGGATTTAGGGGTGCCAAAAGAATACTTATAAATTGATAAAGAGTTTTAGGAGGCTCGAGTGAGGTCTATACTTGAGTTTTGCTTAGTCACCTGAATGAGGTCCTGAGGCTACCCAGTTAAGTGTTTTTAAAGACCTTTAGCTCTTATAGTAGCATAGCATATAGGTATAGCAAGTTAGTGTTCTAGGTGGTCTTTATCATTTAAATTTCATTCTTTTTTTTTTTGTCTTAGTAATAAATCTAATAAGTTTAATTACTAATAATTATAATTATAACTTATATTACTAAACATCTATTCTTTATTATGAGCCTTTCTAACTTTTTATAGTTAAGTAGGTTTTAGCTGTTATTAACTCTTATTCTTTAATTAATAGTTTTTAGTAATATAAACCTAGTTTACTATATATAAGATGAGTGCGTTTCATCCTATTAGATTAGTTTTCACCTTTGGTCCTCTAGAGATGCGCTATTAGTGTTGTTTAGTTATACCATACTATAGCCTACGCCTTAGTAAAAGTAGTTCTACTTTTCTTTTCTTTCATATCTAAGTAGTTAAACTAGATTCATTCCCTATCCAAGTAGTTAAACCAGACCTTCTATTAGCCAGTAATTATATAAGTCTTTGTGTTGCCTATAAGGTGTCTTTAGTGGTGCCTATAGATAATAGGTGCTAATTACTTAAAGCTAATATTCTTTAAGTTCTATTAAACTCTCATTATAGAGCGAGCTATTCTCTAATAATTCTAATAGACTTATCATATAATTTTTCAATGGTTTTCATTTAGGTTCTACTACGTAGGAGTTCTTTACGTAAAGATCTCTAAGTCCTTACTTGTATATTATTTGTAGACATTTTCTTCTCTAGTTAAATTATATAATATACTTACAGAATCTAACTACGTACTTGGCTATAGATTATTTTTATTAGATAGTCTAAATAGCTCTTTCTGCTATAGGCACTTTATTAGTAATCCCAAATAGTTAGTTAAGGTACTTTTAAAGCTAAGATAGTCCTAAATAATATAAACTATAATAATGTGTTAGTTTATGTAGTCTTAGTTTATACTATTATAATCTATCTTAAAAATACTTAGCTATATAGATTAAATGTTCTTTGTATCTCCTTATATATATAAATATTACTATTAAGATAATCTTCTGTCTTTAGGTCATTTACCTAGATTAAAGCAAAGCAGAGTTCATTAGAGAAGCTAAATCTTATAATACTTATAGTTACTTATAGCATAAACAGGGTCATATACCTTTTTTTTATTATTATCTATTAGGTAATAAGGGCAGTGCCTTTTAAGTTATAGAAGGGTAAGGGTCATTAGTGCTATATTCAGGGTGTTTATTAGATTAGGGTCCTATTAGGCTTGGGTTAGTTCTAGGTAGGAGTATAGTTAAGAGGAGAGAGAATTATCTATTATATAAGTAGAATATATAAGGGCGTTAGTACTAAAGTTATAAGAGATTAAATTAATAAGGAGTCTAAGGTATAACCCAAATAATAGATTTAAATAGGTGAATTAGATTAAATATAAATATCTATAAGGGATAGTCGTGTTTTGCGCATATATTCTAACAATAGATCTAATAGCGTCTACTAAGTCTACTAGTCAATGCAAGTTAATAGATGTTAGCTGTTTATGAATAGACTTTCTCAAACTCTACTAAGTCTATTAGTCACGTAACCTGTCTACACGTCGTGTTACCATTAGTCCATATAGACCTCGGCGTTTCACGCGGCGTAGTTAGTGTCTAAATATAGGATCTCAACATAAAAAATAGAAAAAATGTAGTGACTTCTATAGATTAAAATAGAATCTATTTAATATTAGAGAGTTATATTGTTGAATAACTATAAGAATATAAAGATATAAATTCTGATTATGGTGAACCACCTTTTTTTATAGGCCACTGTTTATTACAATTTTTACGAAAATCTTTGAATTCATTTAGTAGTGATAAAGAAAGAAATTTCGGAAGTTTTTTTCCTAAGGAAACGCGTGTAGCTTAACTGTGCATTAGGTGCACGGACAAGTTATATTTTGTCCTCAGCGGTTCCTGCAACGGCTTACTCACTTTGTTGTACTTGACCAGAACATCGACCCGGAAAAAGTAACTAACCAAAGTTCAAATGTAACAGCCGAAGTATTGTACACAAATTTGAATATGATCGCCCGCGGCGTGGCGAAACTGTAATCGCTGACTCCACCCGCTGAAGTCAAGAACAGCGTCCTCCATCCTTTTCGGGAATATGGATATATCTGCTGCAGAGAGACAACTGCGTACCAATTCGATTGATTTGGCTATACCGTCGGGTGGTATTGGGTTCCAGGTTACTTTCAGGGACTGAACACCCTGTCAGCAGCATTGTCAAGTCCCACCGATTGGTCAATTCCGGAACAATCACAAATGAATGGGCACACCACACATAGTGACAACGCATCCTTTGATCGAATTGGCGAAGCGAGGACAAGGCTAGGGCAATGGTCTGCCAAAAATTCTCATAGCTGACGTCTGATTCTCACACAACATCACATTATTGCTTGCTTCATCAACTATTTTTCTTGTACGGAGCTAATCAGTTTAACAATTGACACTTTTGTTCTTCAGCACTCGACCTACCGCACCCTTTTTGTTACCTTCTTTGAGCCTCCACAACCTTCACTCCCTTCTTGTTATATAGACTACCTTCAACAATCTGGACAATTTCGGAGCCAAGAAAACGACATTACCTGATTCCGGAAACTGATGTCGTCACCAACACTCATCCCCAATGGTGGAGATCCGGCATGAGAAAGCTCAATCTCCTCCTCCTCACGTGCTACCAGGCGCCATGTCCAACGGCTATGTCAGCTCCCTCGTATCCAGCCCGATAGCGAATCCACGCTGGTTCGAGGATCTCCAGGGCTCTCCAGCGCACGCTTCTAGGCCTCGTCGTCGTAGCCCAGTCTCAGGTTCCATCGCCGCCTTCTTCACCGCGCCGTGGCTCTTCGACAGATTCGGGCGTCGATCGGGAATCGCGTTTGGGAACCTGTTTATGATTGCTGGATTCATCGGACAGATATTCAATAAATCGTCGAGCGTGATTCTAGCTATGCGGCTGGTTGCGGGGTTTGGCTCGATCTTCAACATCATCTCTCCGTCGGCATTATGTCTCGAGCTCGCGCATCCGCGGCAAAGAGCCGTCTTCGGCGCATTCTTCAATACCTTCTTCTTTTTCGGTTCAATAACATCGACCTGGGCATCTCCCAGATCCTCAGCATCCCCAGCTCCTGGTCCTGGCGCCTCCCGGTAGCAATAAAACTTTTCTGGACAGTCGTCCAATGTATCTTCATCATCTTTGCCCTGAATACCCTGGGCTGGCTCATCTCCTCACGGGAACTACGCAAAATCCTGTTCCGTCCTCCACACAATATGGCTGATGTCTTCCGCGACCCAGCGAGCGTTGACTTCGAGGGAAAGGATGTCTTCTACCACTTGGCATTGGACAAGGGCCATTATATAGTCACATCTTCTTGACCAGATCCTATGAAGTTACGTAAGAGGTTGACGCTGAAAAGACAAATAAGGGGCGTACTGCACTACATTGTGTGTGTGCCACGGGCCACTTGCCAGCCGCCACGCGACTTATAAAAGGCCCAACTTTGAGACCGATTGATGCCAACAGGGACTCTCTAAAGACTCGTTATATCTTTAGCTACACATAGAAGAAGTTATGATATTACGTTTCTCCATAAATATGGCGTAGACATCGATGCTCCCAGTGTCGACGGTTGACTTCCTTACATGGTGAGTCAAACCCTTTCGTTCTTTCCCAGCAAGACTCAAAATATTCGTAGGCTTTGTAGAGAGTCAAATTTACAGGACGTCACCCGGTGTTGTCAGCAACCTCCTCGACAACGGGGCTCTCGGTCAATGCTCTAACTACTACAGGAGTGACCTCTCTTATCAAGATTTCACCTTCGGTCTTTATCTCTATCGGAAAGTAGGCCTCAGGTATCCGTGATGTTTCAGCAGGTGTCATCATATGTAATTTAGATGTGTCGTAGGTTGTACCCCAGCTTATGTATCTGAAAGTAACACAAGACGGCATACAGTCTACCAAATTATCACTGGCATCTGTACGTGCGTTATGCAACCAGCTATAGCATAAGAACAGAAAATCGAAAAAATCATGCCTCGAGTTTCCAGCAGCAGAATCTCTGGGTATATAGATAATTCTTATCCCAATGCATTGGGCGCAGGCTTACCAGCTATCGGTTTGAATGTTTTGCCACAACTTGATCGTTACGATTTGTTCGGAGCAGTGGGTATGGTCTGAAGATAGCTATTTGAACGTCTTCGCCGAACCGTGAACGACAGCAGGAACAAGAGCGAGGATACTGGTGAGTTGAGGGCGGTGGTAGTCTTGCTGTCCATCATTATTACGCCGTTGTGTGTCGATGTTCGATGCCCGCGTCATCAGGGAAGAACTATTCTCCTTTTCTCGACCAGTTTGAATCTGACGTGAGCAGGCAAATGACCAAGTCGATGAGCTTTGAGAATTCAACTGACTCGCGTCGGGCTTCCAAATGGCCGGCGCGGCGATGGCAGCAACCACGCTGATCATTAGGCGATTCTGAAGACGAGTACGGTGGAGATTACCGACCATCTGCTGAACCCGAGTGCGTTGATCGCTTGCTCGACATCAACCCTGAGACAAACCTGCCGGGTCCTATTCAATGCCTACGCGATGAATTTGAAGTCCTCAAAATCGTGCTTTCCAGCCAATGAGTTACCTGTTCAGTTCGAGGACAAACCAAGCTCAGTAAAATTCCGATGAACTTCACGGAGGAGCATGCAAGCATCGAAAGAGTATTATCTGGAATCACCTAGGGACATCGAACGTACGGAACGACAACAGCATTGTACATACTTCCATTACCAATCTTCTGGACCTGAAGCATCGTTACGTCAATTTCTTCGAGGCGCGCTTGGCGCGATATCGCTTTACGGACACAGCCATCAAAACCACACGTTATGGTCTTTACGATCCTCACAGTCACGTTTCTACCGCTTTCGTTCATCGTTACCTTTAATCAATATCAACTTTCGGGTTTCTACAGACGAGGCGGCGAACCCAGTATGACTCTTGTCTGTGTTTCAAAGTGGGTATTTGGTTGGCTTTACTATCTCTGTTCCTCTTGTAACCGACGCAATGAACTACTAGAGGCATGATGAGGCTGCTCAAAGAGCGGCGCAAAGGTTGACGGAGAAATGGCGCAATGGAAGGTAAACGACGAAGGCAGACGGCGACAGCCAACCTAGTCGCGAATGAGATGGGGCCGATGAAACGCAAGGACAGCAACATGGCTCGGACACTTCAAACTTCCTGAGAGTAATGTGTTCTCGTAGACAGGTCTTTCATAAGACTTGGAGGGTTGTGTGAACGCGCATGAGCTCCATGCATTGGTACGAGCGCAGCTTTGAGGATATGAAATGTCTTCCTTCCTCCACTCTTCGTTCAGGTGGTCAGCGCAATATTGCAAGATTGTGTCGACTGGCGCATGGCGCAGGCTTGGTGGCCGCGGTAGTGTGCTCTGTTTGCCTGGCCACATGGTCGCTGGGCAAGGCTGGGCGTGAGAGAATTTTCGTCACCATCACCTGTCATCACTCCGTGGAACGACTTTGAAGCGACACTGGTGAAAGCTCACTGCGCGCGTATGTTGGCCATCTGAAAAAGGCGCAATGTTGACATCTCAACCATGCCACATGGAACGAATTGAAGTTACACAGCACGAACAGGTTAGTTCCCTACATTGTGCTGGGGCAGTCATACTGCACAATTAACGCGCACAAGACTAACATGGTGCTAGATAGGGAACCGCAAGGTCGAGGCGCTCTGGCACGACTCCGGCAAACGAATCAAGGCACCTGGCCACAAGATTCGCGCCTCTCCCCGCGGCATTTTGCAACTTCGCCTCACCGTGACGTGCGCGCTCAACGACATTTGGACTATGACCAAAAGGAAACAGATGCGGGCGTGTGAGGCTCTTGATCTTACATCCAGTTGCCCCATACCGGAGAAGCACCGATATCAGTCAAGGGCCGTCACCGCAAGCGAGCTATATCGTGAGGCTATCGTGAGGTCTCGTGGTCGAGGCCTACTGGCGCTGCGTGGAAGCATGCCAGAAACGCTAGAAGAAGCTGTTGGACTGCCAGACTAGCTTGTCTGGACTTGGCCCACACACCACGTACGGCTAATACGAGTTCCTGGGGCGATTTCTACCAGCAGACGGCAAATATCTCAAACAGTGCTCGGAAAAGCCGGCATGAGGGGCACACGTGACGAAGACTTCATTATGTGTTGAGAGACGACAAACCGTGCTGTGGTTCGAAGAGCAAAGAAGATCACGAGGACCTACTGATGCATGCCATACGCACAAGAAGCCATGTGGGAATCATGAGCAGACTTTCCATTGCGTACGTCTGGGGAATGATTAGTGTGTCACCAGCTGAGGCGGGGTGCAGGTGGGAGACTCGGACGGCACTAGATCAACACTATGCCAAGGATCCACGCAAGTTCAGTCACTACTGCAGTAGCTTAGAGCAGTGTATGGTTGGCCCCTCTGGATCCTGCATCACTGCCACAGTACTTCTCTCGACTTTATGATGTGCCGCAGGGCTTGTGGACTCTTCTGCACTTGCTCCGGACGGTATAAAGACATCCCACCCGTCCATCACTGCAAAGCCTCATCAGTGACCATTGCCTTCACTTGCCTCCAAATAACATCAGGATCTTCTATCTATTTCTCAACCATCTAGAAGGCTTTTGACTCCCTCCGGAAGCCCAAACACAGCAACAATGGCTGGCGGTGGCATACCTACAGACTCCTGGGATCGTAGGAGGGTACCTCAGCGGCAAGAAACTCATTCATCCGTTGAGTTTGGTCATATCCCTCTTCTTCCTATGGGGTTCTCTTACGGATTGCTCTGGATGTGCTCAGCAAGCACTTCCAGACTGTCCTCGGCGTCGCGTCTTGAGTCTACGGGCCTCCAGGTCATGTATCTTCGGCGGCGGTTACTCTGTTTCTCCCATTGCCGCTGAAGTCCTCGGCGAAAGGGCTGCAAAACTACCATCATTATGGGTCTTACCTATACTCTCTCGGAGCCATCTTTTTCTGGCCGGTCGCACATTTCTCAACACCTACGAATGAGAAGGCTGCTTTCGGTGGGTTCGGCTTGCACGTTCGTCATCGCATGCGGCTTGGCTACCTTGGAAACTTCTGCCAACTCCTACGCTGTGGTCATCGGCCATCCTGCTACCGTCTGCACGTCTGCAGTTCTGTCAGAGCTGGAACGGTGTGGCATCTTTCACTGGCCCTCTGATCGTCGCATCAAAGGCTTTCTTCTCTGGCGAAAACGCGAACTCCCTCACGGTATGTAATCGACTCTCCAGAACTCTTGGTGTTCTCTTTCTGACTTGACACCATAGAACGTTCAATACGTCTACCTTGCGGTAGCATGCGCTGGTGTTGTTGTTGGCGTCCTATTCTTTTTTCAAAGTTGCCTGAAGTCCAGAAGCTGCTGTGCGCTCGGCATCCATTGTTGCAGCCGACTCGAAGAGCTCGGTATCGCCGTGGATCAACATGGCAACATCATCGAGCGAAGTTGTGAAGGAGTACAACATGATGCTTCGGCTTATCGCTCAGTTCTGCTACGTCGGTGCCTCAGGTCACCATCGCCACTTTCTTCATCAACTACTCCCACGGAAGCGGTTTGCAGTTCCGTTCGAAGGTTCTCGCTTGCTCTCCTACGGACTCATCGTATTCACCGTCGCCGCTTCGTCGCCGCTGGAATGGCTTACTTCCTAGAGTCTAACTTCATCCTTATGGTCTACTCCGCTGTTTGTATCGCCCTCACAGCCTACGTGTCGAAAGCGCACGGTACTTCTGGAGTAGCATGCATCATCGTCGTCTTCTTTTTCATGGCGCCGATGTATCCGTCGATCTTCACTCTCGGTACCGCCAACCTTGGCAGGAACACCCGCCGCGGTGCTGGTATCCCTTGTCATGGGCGTCTCCGGTGGAGCAGTATTTCCTCCGATCCAGGGTGCTATTGCGGACGCTGCTACAACCCGCATCTCCTACTTGGTCCCCATGGTCGGCTTCATTGTCGTCCTGGCTTACTGCGCTTCCATTGGTCCCGCCATGGCATGCACATTCTCCGCGTGAAGGGTGAAAATGTGGTCGCTACTGCTCTGGAAGGTGGTGCCGTCGGTGGAGCTGTTCAAACCGTTCATTACGACGAGCGTCTCTCCGTGGTTGATATGGAGCAAGTCCGTCGCTCCAGCCTTGCGGTGCTCCGGTGAATGCTATCACTGGTGGTTTCCATGTTGATACTGACCATGCGGCCGGGCTGGACCGTCGCAACAGCATCCCGGTCCCGGTAAACGCCATGTTTGGAGGGTACGACCTGAAGGGCGAGTGCGAAGAGAGAGTTGAGTATTCGACAAAGTAGAGTGGGTGCCTGGGGATTAAGTCTGAAGGACAGCTCAAGCATCTTTGGATGACCATGTTCTTTTGCACTACTTTTTTTGTTCTGGCTTACCTCCAAAGCAGCGATTTCTTCACCAATTGTTCATATCATGAGAATATCTTGGGATTGTTAGTAGAAACTTCTCTCTATATATTAGATTTCAAAACCAGCTTCAAAGATTTAGCAATGATTCTCAGCCCAGTTTACTTTATATACATTTCAAAAAGTGTCTATTGCGCAGATGTATTTCACCTGTCAACTCATTGATCGCGCTGACCCTCTTTCGCCTAAGCGCCTTTTGCTCCTGCTTTTTGGTCTTTTGCAACTGAAACACATTCTCCTTGCAGCAACACATGCTATAAATAAACAGAGCACGCTTATGCTCTTGTAGGCTCACCATCGCCCTTGCTCCATCCAACCTCCTGGAGGCTCAGTGCTCACACTCTCTGGAGCAGCGACTCCCGGCGACGAACGCAACGAGACCACGGGGAAAAGCGCCGATGCAGAAAGAGGATAGACGGAACCAGCGAAACTGTGACAGCAGGGCCTCAGGATCTTTGAGTATGTGTTCTCCACATACATGGGCATATTTACGTGTTTACCGTTTATGTAAGCCAGGAAGAGCAAGAGTCCATCTCCTACTGAACCGGGCAAAAGACACGCGATAGGTATGTTTCTAACAGCAGTAGAAGAACGATACCGGCGCTGACTCAGATTATGTTGCTCATACCATTCAGTGTACTGATAGTGTGGGGCTAACTATACATCAGTAGTGCGCATCGCCGTTCTCGTGCATCAAGACAGTCAGCTTCACCATGGAACAACCGGACATTACAAAGTACGCTCTGAAAGCTTCTTGAGAGAAGTATCGTCTGATATACGAACAGCAAAAGGCTCCGAGTTGATCGTGAAATGGCGAACTTGCGTACCGTGGGATGGAACTCGGCGAAATATTTGAAAATCAATTTGAAATGCGAACTAAAATTAGAGAAACAGGTATCCAAGATTCATGAAGTTCTGAGCTCTGCTGTTAAGACCTATCAGAAGCCGTCAAACGCAGAAAGTGAGGCAGGTACAGAACCTTAGAGCCACGTGCGAGGAGGTTGCAGGAGCTACGGGAAACAGCATTGGCTTCGATAAGGCCTTCGGCGAAGTTTGAAACGTGCCCCAGAAGCCTCTGAGAGAAAAATCTGATGGCATACTGAAGAGAGAAAGGAAGAGCACCAAAAGACACTCCCACAACTATTCTAGGACAGCCTTAGACCGAAGCCTAAGGTGACGCAGCTTTAGGAAATGAGAATAACAATCGTTTTTTGGAAGGAGTGCCAAACGATCTTCCTTTTTGTATCTTTGGGCTTCTCGTACAGCTGTAATATGATCATCAAGATACGACACGGCATGGATGAGATGAAACCTCCTGAATCTGCGCTTACTGGGCATACGTACGCCCTGGGATTCCTGATTCCAGAAATAAAGTATTTCTTTCAAACCACCGTGCCACTGTATAACCACGGTATATCGGTTCTTGACTAACGATCCTTTCTCCTACGCCACCCGTGCCCGGCATCAGCAAACGATGCATTCACATGACGTCTCCAGGATCGAACATTGCATGCTCGCAAACCCACAGATCCTATTGCCTAGTCATAGAATTTAGCGGTCTCTGCTTGCAGACCAAAGAGCGGCATGTTATTATGAACAAGTCTAATGAAATCACATAGAGCGGTAAGGTATGTTTGTTCTCATCTATTTCCCGATTGTATGAAGCGGTTGTCATCGATCTGCGCGCCATACGGCTGGCACCATGCTCAGTGTCCTGCTCTGCCGTAGTCTTTCTAAAAAGTTTCAGTAAGAGATACAGGTGCGCTTCATGTTTTTTTACGTTCAAAGTATTTACATCGGTTATCCATTTCACTGAGGATACCTTCGACGACATGCCAACAGACGGACGTGGCAAGTATCGCAGTGGGATATAAATCCACGCCAACTGTTCGCGGTCCAAAATGAAACGTCGAATGGCTACGTATTATGTTGCCTCTACTTTCTCTTGTTCTGAAATCCAAGATCATGTGATCCCGTCCTTCTGTTTGCTTCTCTATGCAAACAGGATTATCAAAGTTCCATCTTGATAAGGAAACACTCAGAACGGCTCCAGCATCACGAAGACGACACGCAGCGCTCGAATCCGCGACCATCGCAAGCCGTACCGCGTGGATCGCCTGCAAGAACCTAAAGACGCTTTCATCGCAGCGTACAGTCTCGACCAACGACGATCCCCGGTCAGCACCAGCCACAAACGTATACGTAGTCTGGGCGGTTGATCCAAACAATGAGGCTCACTTCAAAGAGACGAGATGGGCGAAAGAACAGCGTGAAGGATGTTTTTCAAATGGAGACAATTCAAGTTTATCACTTGGAGGAATTACTTAGAGGAAAATCTGACAAAGCTTATGGGAAGGCGGGTATGACGAAGAACTCGAAAGACACACGAGGTGTACGGATGGAACAACATCTTATTAGACTCTGAAGGCCAAAACACTGTTTCAAGAGCAAGAGCAGTTCAAAGAGACATGATCAAATTGAGAAGCGTGGAGTTGACCGTAGCTCTCAAAACCCCCCAGGTTCAGAGCCACGTAGTGCCCGGAACCAGGGCAGCAACCATATTCGCATTTGGATAACTACAATTTAGTTGTAAACATACATCTTCTGTGAAGCTGTGATTCATATTGCCTTGGTGACCAGCTTTTCGAGCTGTTTCAAATTTTGGCGAGGCGGAAGCACAATATCGAAACCCTT
Source organism: Acanthochlamys bracteata (assembly GCA_019914995.1). NCBI lineage: Eukaryota > Viridiplantae > Streptophyta > Magnoliopsida > Pandanales > Velloziaceae > Acanthochlamys > Acanthochlamys bracteata. The sequence continues at coordinate 23,660 of JAFKAK010000506.1, forward strand.
TCGCGCAGCGGGACGGCTGTAATGATCTCAACTGAAAGCTGGTCCATGCTAACTGACCAACGACAACCCTCCGTTATCGAGGCTGCGGGCGAGCAAGCCTCAATTCATTCAGAATATTCCCTAAAAAGGCAGGTTGCATAAGTCTTCACAGGGCACCATTGGTACCAGACCGGGACTGCTTGGCAGACAGGCGTGATTATCTATTAGAAATAGTTGTTTCTTCAGAATATGTCGTTCCGTGCTTTTCGCAAGAAAATTCCACACACAGTGAGCCTTCTTAGTAGTTCCCAGGATCTAGCTCAACGATGCTACTGAAATCTTGGGGTAGCGAATCCGGTACTCCCAGGGACGATTGGAGCACCACCTGTTCGCCCTTGATGCCGGCAAACCCAACGATCTAC
>JAFKAK010000507.1:0-10000 GCA_019914995.1 Acanthochlamys bracteata
AGATTAGATCAAAAAAAAAAAAAAATGAACCTTAGTATTATTTATTAGTAAAGTAATAGTCTTAGTAAAGTAATTATAAATTATTCTTTAATCAAAGAGATTTATTTTTTTTTTGAGGCGAATTAAAAAATTGTTCGAATTGTATAATCGTCAATTACTGACATTGGTAAACGACCCAAAGCAATTTGATTATAATTCAATTCGTGACGATCATAAGTAGAAAGTTCATATTCTTGAGTCATTGATAAACAATTTGTTGGACAATACTCAACGCAATTACCACAAAATATACAGACTCCGAAATCAATACTGTAATTAACAACCGTTTCTTGCGAATATCAGTTTCAATTTCCAATCAACAACAGGTAGATCTATAGGACATACACGAACACATACTTCACAAGCAATACATTTATCAAATTCAAAATGGATTCGACCGCGGAAACGCTCCGCGGTGATTAATTTTCATAAGGATATTGAATAGTTACAGGTAAACGATTTGCGTGAGATAAAGTAATCATGAAACTTTGACCAATGTACCTTGCAGCTCGTACTGTTTGTTGACCATAATTCATGAACCCAGTTACCATAGAGAACATATCATTAATATATATTATGAATAATTTTATGTTTGTTTATTTCTCTTGTTTGAGACAAGTTTAAATTTACCTTACAGTGAAAAGAGTTGGGAAGAAGTTGTTAATAATAGATTACCGAGAGAAATAGGTAAAAGAAATTTCCATCCAAGATTCAATAGTTGGTCCATTCTTAGCCTCAGTAAAAGTCCATCTTGTTGTGATAGGAATGAACAAGAACAAATAAGTTTTAGCTAATGTAATAAAGATACCAATTGTCGCTCCAAAAACTCCACATGTTTTATTTATTTCAAAAGCTCAGAAACATATATGTCCGGAATAGAGATATTCCAACCTCCCAAGTAAAGAACTGTTACAAATAATGAAAAACTAATAGGTTTAGATAGGAAGCAACATAAAATAAACCAAATTTTATACCCAGTATTCAGTTTGATAACCTGCTACTAATTCTTCTTCTGCTTCAGGTAAATCAAAGGTAATCTCTCACATTCTGCTAGGAAGAAATGATAAAAATGATAAACCCTATAGGCTGACGCCACAAATTCCATCCCCAAAACCGTATTTTGATTGCGCCTCAACTATATCAATTGTACTTGAACTGTTAGATAATTATAGTCGGTGATACCATTACTGTTATCATCGCTATTACAGAACCATACATGAGATTTTCACCTCATACGGCTCCTTAAAGGCCAGAAATAAATCTAAGGATCGCGTCAGTATTATTTTTTATCTTGGTACGTTTGTAGGATGTATAAAGTCAAAATCTATTGGACGGTCCTAAATTAGACCAATTGAATTCTGTCTGTTATAATTATTTAATAATAAATAAAAAAGTACTTCTGAATCGATCTCACCCTTTCTTTTTTTAATAATTTCAATAAAAATTAAAATTCTTCTTTGTTGAGTAATAACTTAATTCTTCAATAAAATACTTCTTGTAGAAATATCAATAACCCGTTTATTTCACGTACGAAAAAAATTCTATAATTAATTCATGAATTATGACACAAATTCTATATCTATTAATATGTATCTGGGAAAAAAAGGTATCTTTTTATTTTTTTATTGGAATTGGATTTCTTTCTTTTTTCGTTCCTATTCTTCTTTCTATTTCTGAAAAGGGGCTTACAAAATAAAGTAAAGGATTATTTCGTTCCCAATAGTTATTTATTTAATCGGTGGATAGGAGCATACTCTGGATTGGAATCGTGTCGTGGGAGTATTGCCTGATCATTTCTACCAACTTAAAGCCCCAATGAGTATTCTTTGTTTGTATATTATGTAAAAAATGTCCTTTTGGAGAATTTACATAATCTCTATTACTAATCTTACATATCTTGGTGTTTCTAACCACCCACTCGTTTTTTGTTCAACCCCCTGTGGTAATACATACAAATGATAGTGAAAACTCAATAGGGTTGATCTTTTGAGCCCTTCAAGTCAGGATGACTAATCAACCAATCTTGGGGAAACGGTCGCTTCTGTTTATGTTTTATTTCCGCTTAACTCTCTAACTCTTATACATAGAAAATGAGACTCAATCTTTTTACTGCGAATTTATATATAAGCTGTTTTCTTTCACTCATATAACTATTTGATTTAGTTCATCAACTTGAATAATGAATAAAAAAATGAAGATATCTACTTAATTCATTCCAACCCTTTCTTTGATTTGAAAGGAAGGAATAAAGAAAAGTTTATGTCTATGTATCAACGAATCGCACGTAGAGATATTGATAACACATAAAGTTAATGGTATTTCATAACTAATCGATTGAGCAGCAGCTCGTGAGACCACCTAAAAGGAATATTTATTATTTGACCCGTATCCTGACATAAGAAGTCCAATTGGAGCAATACTAGAAATGGCAATCCATAAAAAACACCGATATTGAGATCTGCTAAAACAAGGTGATAGCCAAAAGGAGCTACTGAATAGCTTACTAAAATTGATATGACTGCTATGGATGGCCCGATACTGAATAAACGGGTATCCCCTAGATGGAAGAAGATTTTCTTTGAAAACTAGTTTTGCCCCATCTGCTAGAGCTTGAAAAAGAATTCAAAAGGGCCGGCGTATTCAGGTCCAATACGTTGTTGTATCCCTGCGGATATTTCTCTTTCTAACCATACAATTACCAGTACGCCTATTGTGATTCCCAATACAAGAGTCAAAATAGGAATAAGCACCCATATAATTCCATAAACCTCTTTTAAAACTCTAATCTAGAAAAGAATCAATATCTTGTACTTCTGGTGTATCAATTATCATTTCAACGATCAACTTCTCCCATAATGATATCTATACTACCTAGTATCGTCATAATATCAGCCAATTTCATTCTTTTAACTAACTGAGGAAGAATTTGCAAATTGATAAACCCGGGGTGGATTTTCCATCTCCAAGAAAACCCTCTGATCCCCTATCAGAAAAATTCCCAGCTCTCCTTTGGGCTTGACTCTCACACATAAAGTTCTTGTTTCGGCAATTCAAATGTAGGAGAAGGCTTTTTACTAATAAATCTATATTCAAAATCATTCCATTCCGGATTCCTTTCTCTATCAAAGTATCGTATTTCTAAATTCTCTAGGGTCCCCCTGAATTCCTTCCAGAGCCTGTTGAATAATTTTTATAGATTCTATCATTTCACCAATTCGGACTGAATAACAGCCAATGAATCTCCTTCTTTTTTGCCACTGTACCTCCCAATCAAATTCGTCGTAACATTCATAATGATCAACTTTGAAGATCATTTTGTATTCGGAAGCTCGCAGCATTGGTCCTGATAAACCCCAATTTATTACTTCCTCTCTACCAATAATGCCTACTCCCTCGACTCGTTCTAAAAAATAGATTTCGTGTAATAAGTTTTTGATATTCAGCAACTCTTGTTAAAAAATAATCGCAGAAATCCAAACATTTATCTATCCAACCATGAGGTAGATCGGCCGCTACTCCTCCGATACGAAAATAATTATGCATCATTCTCATACCGGTGGCAGCTTCGAATAGATCATATACTAATTCTCTTTCTCTTAAAAATATAGAAAAAGGAGTTTGTGCACCAATATCCGCCATAAAAAGGCCAAGCCATAACAGATGAGAAGCTATACGACTCAACTCAACATAATTATTCTGATATAGCTAGCTCTTTTAGGTAATTGAATATTTCCCAACTGTTCCGGTCCATTTACAGTTATTGCTTCTGTGAACATAGTAGCTAAATAATCCCAACGTGTTACATAAGGCAAATATTGTATAATTGTTCAGTTTTCCCGCAATTTTTTCCATCCTCGGTGTAAATAACCCAATATTGGTTCACAATCAATAACATCTTCACCATCTAGAGTAATGATGAGTCTAAGAACACCATGCATTGATGGGTGGTGGGGCCCATATTGACTATCATGAGGTCTTTTCTTGTAGCTGGTATATTCATCGGTTTTTCCTCGATTCATTCTTTCATGAATTGCTGAAAACGAAAAAAGTTCATTAAAATTCAAGATCTAATAAATCAAATAATTTAAAATGCCTCTTCAAATTAACAGGTTTTGACTCCCGAATATCCCAACCGATTAATTAATTCTTTATAACATATTCTATTTTCTTTGACAAATAAGACAGCAGTCGTTAGCGTTTTCCCAGAATTTTACGTAAACCTCTCTGAGATAAATAGTCTTTTTGTGTAATTCTAAATGTGAAGTAAGTCTTCGTATCCTATTGGTGAAACTAACTATTTGAAATTCAGTGGATCCTCTGTTTTTGTCTTTTTCTTCTTGTGAAATAACTGAGATGAATGGATTTTTACCATAAATGAAATCTTCTCCCCCCCTCTTTTTATTTTAAGAAATTTTTTTATTGATAGATATCTTTATTGATCAGTAATAATAATGCCTCTCATTTTTATTTTGTATATACAAAAATATTAATTTTGTTATTAATTTATAATTTTTTTTTTAATAAAATTAAATTTTTATTTATTTGGATTTGAAAAGGGTATACATAAAGGATAGTTTGTTTTCTGCACTCACAAAAGATAAAAATTTAGACCTAAAATAATAATATTTTGTTGATTCATTTCTAGATCAAATTGATATGTCATTGAATTAGTATCGTGTATCAGAATGGAACGATGGAATGTAAGACAATGCGTATGTGTGCATCTCTTTGTCGTCATAGATCAGATATAGTATGGAAATATAGCAAAAAAATGTACTATTAATGCATTTTAAATCGCGGATACATATGTACCCTTACCATACTGAAACGACTGCCATTATTGGTATTAAACCAATAACGATTCATACAAGCCAAATCTTCTAATCGATAATTGGGCCAAAGAAATAACTTAAATTTAATAAGTTTTTTTATAGTTTTGCTTTTATCCAAAACTTGACTGTTTACCTTATTCCCATTACAAAATGCTGCATTTCTATGTCTATTCTCAGAATTGAAACAAATTAGAATTCTCAATTCTCTACGACGTCTAGGTGATAAAATATTTTCAGGAACAAACAAATCATAATGATTTTTATCTCTATTTCCAGTCATCTTTTGATGTTTTGTAATGGCTTCATCAGAATTCTTATCAGCATGTTTTTTTTCTCGGTATCTTTGATTAATTTGGTGTTTGCTTTTTATGAACTAATGAAATACCGATGGTTTGATAGATAATAAATTTTCCATCATTTTTATAGATAGCGAATTGGTTCAATAATCAAAATTCCCCTTTTAATCAATTCTGTAAGAGTTAAATCTTTCTGAATCATCAGAATATCCGACTCATTTCGCCTCTTTGAATAGAGGATATAGTAATTTCTCTTGGATTTATCAGTCTAAGCAGGAGACAATATACTTTGATGTTATTGCTATTTTTTTATTTAAAGAATCATCCATCTCAATTGAAAATGCAAATACCTTTTAGGAAGAAATCAAACTCCCTTTTGTATTGATCTTGTATTGCTTTTTATTTATTTTTTTTCATGTACGATTTTGTATAATCTTCTTCAACATCTTTTTCTTGGTTTGAAAGAGCTGATTTAAAATCGGCTTGGACCGCGTATTCTTTTTCCCCTTGATTTCGGTTTTCTAATTCAAAGATTTTTTGAATTCTCCGATATTGATATAAAAGATCCTTTTTTTTTATTTCGGCGATGCTTTTGTTTTTACTATCATTTTCATTTATATTAAATTTAAAACTAGTAATTTAATTGGTATAACCACAGTTTAATTTTATACGTATTATAAAGTATCCCAATTCTGGGAAGAACCAAAATTCCATATTTGATATGGGACAATTTTAGTATTTCTTCATTCATCCCATCCAATCAAAAGGGTTTTTGATTGGATAGGTTGATTTCTTGATCTTGCTGAATCGTGAGATAAAAAAGGCCCCTCTTATTGATTTTATCAATTATTTGATACTTATTAACCTAGTCTTAGTATATTTATTACTGTTAGTGTCAGTATCAATATCGATCCAGGCGTCAATATCGACCTTATTTTTAAGACAAAAATGGAAAATTCTCCAATCAAAATATTTTCTATCCAGATTTATCTCCCATATCTCTAATATCATCTTCTACTAGATAAGGGATAATAGGAATACCTTCCGGCATCTTAAATGATTTTTGTGTATGTGTGTTGTAATTATAAAAAATATCTTGGTTTTTTTTTACTTGTAATAGTGATCCATAAATATAAGAGTCCTTCTTATCTTCATAATTAATAGATTTATATGCAAAAATATCATATCTATATTGTTTTTAAAATTATCTTTTGATTCAGTAATGAATCTGTTTCAAATTTTTTCGTCGTAGTTAATTAATCGATCCTTTTCATATAAATCATAAATCTTTATTTTGAGCCATACAGTGTTGATTGAATATATTTTCGCCATTTTTGTGGGTACTAATCTAGACCATTTAATATGAGATACATCACATTGATACTGACTCCTTAACCAATTTGTCCATTGATTCATTCCATAATTGCGAAGATTCTTATGTCTTAATTTGGAATGAAATAGTTCTTGTGTTACAACAAAAAAATCTTTTATTTCATTCTTAAGAAAAAGGACATTCCGTTATATTGAAATACAGATTTTAACTTATATAAGTTAATAAGTTGAGTTTGTGATAATTTATAAAATACATATGCTTGTGAAAAGTAAGATAAGTCAAAAAGTCTTTGAATTCTTGTTACTACATTAGTAAGTGACTTTTTATAGTCGAAATAAAAATTATACTTGATTTGTTTTTATCAATTCTTTTCGTGATTTGCTTCATTATCGTTAATGTATTTATTAATAATTTTTTGTTGATTCAAGAAAAGTTGTGTATTGATGCTAGGAATATTAATGACACATAGAAAGATATCTATGTATATCCTTTCAATGAAATATTTTATAAATAATGTGACTTTGGATTAATCTAACATTTTGTCTTTTAATATCTCCCAAATATTTTTTTGTGATTCTGATCCTTTATTATCATAACTTATTTATTTAGAAATAAAATTTATATCTGGAGTTCCTTTTTTTATTTTCTTTTGTAATTTTTTTCTATTTGATTTATTATTGTATTTTGTTCTATCAGTTAGATCTTGCATTTTTTCTGTTAATGAATAATTTGTCCAACCCTGAGATATAATTTGAATCGACGATTCATGAATCATCCCATTACCAATTATCGAATCTTTTTAGTTTCCCACTCAATTCATATACTTTATTTCTCTCAATCCAAATCAAATAATATAATTGGGTTTATTTTTTGAGAGTTCTTTTATTATTTCTTTTATAAACAGAATGCTTTAATGATCCATTTTTTTGTTTCTTTTGAGACATTTAAAACAACCCTTTTTGTTCTTTTAAATTCTTAGAATTATAAAACATTTCTTTTCAATTTTTTAATTTTTTTAGTTCTTTAAAAATGGGTTCTAAAAAAATGAAAGTTTTTTCTGGGAGAACCAAAAGGTAGTTCAGTTTCCATTCCAAAAACTGTTAAAAAGCAAAATCATTTTTTGATCCTTCTTTTTCATTGGATCATTATAAGGGCTTGTAGTTTATATCTGTGCCAAGGTTTAAGACTAAAAGGAAATAGGATCTTGATCTGAATACTGTCTGTTAACCAGTTTTTGAAATTCTTTTTCTGATAATTAACGCCATTATAGGTACATTTAATATGCATTTCTCTATTCAAACTTTAAATCCTCAGACCATTCAGGAAATTGAAATAATAGTATACGGACTATATTTTTAGCTATTATCAATGAAGGTAATATAATATATTTTCTAAATTGATTAGGTTACTAACAAAAAACTCTCTTAGTACTTGAGCAAGTAAAATACTATCCCAGGCTTCTGCTATTTCTATACACTTTTTTCTCCTTTCTTTTGTCTTCTTCTTTTTTTGTCCTCTTTTTTTTTTCTCTGTATAATCCGAAAATTTCGTTTTTCCACATCCAATTTCTAAAATTATTTTCATACGCGCCGAAATATCAAAAAAAAAAAAAAAAGATGTCTATTCGGTCCAAGGGGGAATGTACATGAAAAAGTTTCAAGTAACTGTTTTACGCCTTTGAGCGCGCATAGAGCCTTTGATTATGTCTCGACGAAAGTCCGATTGTTTGAATAATAACGTATTAAAGCAATTTCGTCTGTTTGATCCAGTATTATTAGTTTCTTGGGTATTGGTATAAGCATCAGTATTCTGGTGTTTATCAGTAAAAATCACTACGCGTTTGGCTTTTCTTGAACGAATCTCATGATCCTCTACCACACTTTCTCGGTTTCTCCTCTTGTTGTTCTAAGTCGTTGATTAATTTGTATGACCACCGAGGAACTTTTTATTAATTTCTTTTATTTCAATAGATTTTTTTTTTATTGTTTTATCGTTCGAACAATTCTAATTGCATCGAATAAAAATTTAAAATTTTTAATTGATCCTCTGAATGAATTCTTACTTGTTCGTGTTCTAAGTAAAAAAAAGTCTTTGAAAATTTAAACTGATGTTGATTTTACAGCCAATTCATTGATTAAATTCAATAAATAACCAATTTCTGTTACTAATGATTTTCTATCATTTATATCAAATGGATTTGTTTTTTGTTCAAATTCTAAGTAATTAATAATAAGAAGGATACTATGATTTTTATTTATACAAACCCTTTCTATGTAATTTTTTATAGAAGCTTCATTTATGATTGAAGGTGTAAACAATTTTTGATCCGTCCCGGTAGTCCATTCAAGAAAGGATCATATATTTTTTAAGTATTCTTTTTAGTCTTATCATTACACAATCTAGTTCTTTTCGAGTACATTCATAAACAATAAATTCTTTATTTATAGTTTTTTTTGTCAGAGTTTTACTCTATTTAAAAATTATTGTTTAGCTTTTTCTTTTATGTTCATTCCTATAACTCCACTGATTATAAAATTCATTAGAAGGTAATTTTTTTTTCTGAACAGAGACATTTTACTTTGTATCATTTCAAAAGGTTACAAACTGGGGATACGTAAAAGATATTCTTTCTTTTCCATCACTTTGACATGTATAAAAAATATTGTGACATTTCATTTCTTACATAATTTTCAAATCGATTGTTTTATATACCGCAAACGGACGATTCCACCGTTTATAGTCGAAAAGAATAGTCACAATAGGTTTTCAAACCAGAAGAGATCCTTTTTTTAAATATTTCTAACTTTGAATTTTTTCTTGTTCTGATTCCCATCCAGATAATAAGTTTCATAAACAGGTCTATTTTTATAGCGTGTCTCTTTAAAGTGGAATTGATCCTTTGTTTTTTTTCCTTTCCATTCACCTCGTATCTCTTTCGTTTCATCGATTTTGTACGGATCCTCCTTTTCTTCCGGAAAAAGGGAAGGAAGGATCTTCTTCAGTGGATCCCTCTTGTTCCTGTTTAGTCCCCTTCGTGGGGAAGTTGTTTCTATTTCTACATCTGTTTCTTCCGTTTCTGGGAGGTTTCTTTCAGTTTCTTAGTAACAATGGGTGACATTATTCTGCCCTAAATAGTAGACACTGGTAATAAATAAGAGAATACTAAAGATTCGAGCCATAGAATTTCTCAATTCTGACACAAGGTACTTATTAGATCTAATAAGTACATTAGATCTAATAAATTATTTTGCTGTATCCAGCCTAATACCAATCCAACCCATTTCATGAATAAAAATGTGACCAATTAACCAACCAGCAAAACTACTTGTTACAAATAACATCTTGTTGTTGCATCAGAAACATATAAATGTTGACTAATCTGACTAACATTGAACTTGGTAAAATGAAATGGTTGAATAATTGAAAAATGAGATTATTCAGGAATAAACATTGAATGCTAAGATTGCATTGAATTTCTGTAGTAGATCCATAATCAAAAA
>JAFKAK010000507.1:15000-24466 GCA_019914995.1 Acanthochlamys bracteata
TGAATGATAAATCATGGCATAGATCGAACTGCCGAATCGGAAAAATTGGGTGCTATCATATAGCTTTGTATCGGCTAAATTCATGAGTTGAGATAAGCGGACTCGAACCGCTGACATCCGCCACAGGGTAAACTACCGCCTCTCAGGCCCCGACTGATTCTACCATAGAGGCCAACGATAGACAATAACTCCCCTGAACACAGCTACAATCTTTCATCGTACTGTGCTCTCCAAGAGCAACTCTTCTCAAAATCTCAAAGGAAAGGTGCTGAGTTGGAATCCCATTCTAACTAAGGATTCTTGTGGTTCCGGAGGATCTAGCTACAGGAGAACCAGGAACGAGAGCTTTCCCCCTTTTCCACCCGACTCTTTGGTCTTAAGAATGTTGGTTTTAGAATGGTGATTTGCCCTTCTCCGCCCTCTACTGCCCAACCTGAAAGCGGACAGCTAATGCGGTCATATTATTGAACAGGGTTCTATGGTCGGTCCGCGACCCTGGATGCCGAAGGCGTCCTTGGGGGTGATCTCGCAGTTCCACAGGAGTGGAGACGATGGGGTTGGTCCATGGGATTTTTTTCTTCCTTTTGCCGCATTTCGCTCCAAAGGGTTGAAGGAGATAGTGCATCAAGCTGTTCGCAAGGGGCCAACAGTCCCTCTTCCCCAGGGATCCCAGATGGGGAACCCTAGGAGAGCCGCCGACTCCAACTACCGTCCATGTACGATCCATACTAGATTCTGACCAGCTGCCCATCCTACCTCCTCTACGTTCTTGACAGCCCATCTTTGTCTCAGTAGAGTCTTTCAGTGGCATGTTTGCGGTCTCTTCCCATTACTTAGAAAAAGTGAGCCACCGGTTCAGGTACAAGATACTATCATTACCGCCTGGACAATTAGACATCAACCGTAATCGTAACGACCAATTGCAAGATGACTCTACCAACTGAAATATATCCCCCGAGCCAAGTGGAGCATGCAGCTTTAGTTGAGTAAATGCTTCTTCTATTCTTTTTCCTTGGCGCAGCTAGCATCTGGACTTGAACCAGAGACCTCGCCCGTGGTAAATCATCGCACCTACGGTCCAACCAATTGGAGAGAATCAATAGATTCCTTTTCGGGCGATTCATCCTTCCAGAACCCAGCATACAACTCTCCGTTGTACTGCGCCTCCAAGTTTGTTCCTCCTTCTTCCTTACCATGGCAAGTCTTTTTGTAGAAATAACTCCGATGAGAAGAGAAAAAAGAAGGCGTTAGAGAGACCTCCTGGCCCAACCCCTAGACACTCTAAGATCCTTTTTCAAACCTGCTCCCATTTTCAGGTCAAGAGATAGATAAATAGACATCCCATTGCACTGATCGGGGCGTTCTGTAGGTGACTGAGGGGTCCAGACCAAAGTGATGAGTTATTTATCAGCAAGCATTCTTCATGCAGCTAGATACAATCTCCTGGTCCCTGCGGAAAGAAAAATAATTTGCGTTCTTCCTTTCGGGAAGGAGGATTAGGAAAATCCTATTGATTGCAGCTTTCTCCAGACCTCCAGGAAAAGCATGAAAAAAAAGGCTCGAATGGTATGGGATCCCTCCGTCACCCAGAATGAAAGGGCGATCTCGTAGTTCTTGGTCTGTGAAGATACGTTGTTAGGTGCTCCCGTTTTATTTTCCCCATAGAGGGGCCGAACCCTAAACCTGTGCTTCGAGATAGCTGTCCATATACTGATAAAGGGATGTATGGATTCTCGAGAAGAGAGGCCGTGGTGGTCCCTCCCGGACCGCCCGGATCAGTGAATAAGTTGGATCTACATTGGATCTCCCCTGAACCGCCCCATCTGTCCTCCTGGGTAGAGTTTGGTTTCAAACCCGGTTCGAACAGAAGTACATACATGCTAATGTGCCTTGGATGATCCCATCTCAGGGTCAGGCGCTGATAGGCACATTGAACTATCCATGTGGCTGAGAGCCCTCGGCCAGGCACAACGACGCAATTATCAGGGGCGCGCTCTACCACTGAGGCTAATAGCCCGCCGTGCGGGCACTCCGATGAGGGCCCGCTATGCCAAAGCGAGAAAACCATCCCTCTCTTCCTTTTTACCCCCCCGTCGCCACACATGGAGGGGCATGGGGACGTAAAGGGATCTATCACTTGTTCCGACCTAGGATAGTAAGCTCTTGAGCTTAGTCTTACTTCACCGTCGAGAACGAAGAGACTTCGTCTCCAAGTTTAGACTCAGACGTAGCTCGCTTTTTTGGGTGTAAGCAGTGTCAAACCAAAATACCCAACAAGCATGGCTCTCCTGAAAGGAGGTGATCCAGCCGCACCTTTCAGTACGGCTGCCTTGTTGCGACTTACTCCGTCACTAGCCTGCCTTCGCATCCCCCTGCGGTTAAGGTAGCGACTTCCGGGCTGGAGCTCCATAGTGCTGACGGGCGGTGTGTACGGGCCGAGAACGAATTCACCGCCGTATGGCTGACCGGCGATTACCTAGCGATTCCGGCTTCATGTAGGCGGTTGCAGCTATCCGAACTGAGGACGGGTTTTGGAGTTAGCTCACCCTCGGGATCGCGACCCTTTGTCCCAGCCATTTGTGGCGTGTGTGTCGCCAGGGCATAAGGGGGCATGATGACTTGACGTCATCCTCACCTTCCTCCAGCTTATCACCGGCAGTCTGCTCAGGGTTCAAACTCAACGGTGGCAGCCTAAACACGAGGTTGCGCTCGTTGCGGGACTTAACAACACCTCACGGCACGAGCTGACGACAGCCATGCCACCTTTGTGCCCGCGCGGGGCGGCACCCTCTCTTTCAGAGGATTCGCGGCATATCAAGCCCTGGTAGTTCTTCGCTGCATCCAGATTAAACCACATGCTCCACCGCTTTGTACGGGCCCCCCGTCAATTCTTTGAGTTTCATTCTTGCGAACATACTCCCAGGTGGAACTTACCGCTGCTTCAGCGGATCCCTGGTCGGACCCACAGCGCTGGTATCCATCGTTTTGGCTAGGACTACAGTATCTAATCCCATTGCTCCCGCTTTCGTGCCTCAGTGTCAGTGTCGGCCCCAGCAAGTGCCTTCATAATTGGTGTTCTTTCCGATCTCTATGCATTTCACCGCTCCACCAGAAATTCCCTCTGCCCCTACCGCCCTCTTCAAGACGCCGGTTTCCACCGCCTGTCAGGGTTGGGCTACCGTCTTTTGACAACTGACTTGCCAGGCCACTACAGACCCGCTAAACCCAATCATTCCGGATAACGCCACATCCTCCTGTATTACCGCGGCTGCTGGCGAGTTGCCGATGCTGTTCCTCGAATACCGTCATTGCGCTTCTTCCGGAAAAAGAGTTCACGACCAATGGGCCTTCTGCCTCCAACGGCATTGCTCCGTCAGCTTCGCCCATTGCGGAAAATTCCCACTGCTGCCTCCCACGGAGTCTGGGCCGTCTCAGTCCCAGTGTGGCTGATCATCCTCTCGGACCAGCTACTGATCATCTTGTGGTAGCTGTGCCTCACCAGCCTAGCTAATCAGACGCAGGCCCTCCTCGAGCCCGGATTCCTCCTTTACTCCCTCAGCCTGCGGGGTATTAGCAGCCGTTTCCAGTTGTTGTTCCCTCCCAGGGCAGGTTCTTGCGTTACTCACCCGTCGCCACTGCGACACCGCTTCCCGTCCGACTTACATGTATTAAGCATGCCGCCAGCGTTCATCCTGAGCCAGATCAGAACTCTCCATGAGAATTCCATAGTTGCATTATGCCCAAGCTTCTTTGTTCGTAGAGCAGCGCAGATTCAGGGTGTCTTTCATTCCAAAAGATAACCTGTATCCATGCGCTTCATATTCGCTAGGTTCGCTCCAGAAATATGTCATCCTACCTCACATTGTTCCACGAGCCTATCTTATCGTTCTCCATTCGATCACGGCGGGAAGCAAGTAATAAGAAAAACTCACATTGTTGGGTTAGGATAATCAGGCTCAGGCTTCATTAAACTCCACCACGTCAAGAACGACACTCTACCTTGGTTATATCCTTCCCTACTGTCGAAATAGAACGTAATCCTAAGAGCAGAAGAGGTCGAAACGCCACCTATTCTTGGTGCAGTCAGGCCTTCTTTAACACTATGCAGATACAGAAAATAATGGAAAAATAGATTCAAGTGTCAACTGTTCTATCGGAAATGGGATTGACTGCGGATTCGTTACTTTATATAGTAAAAGAAAATCCGCATGATTTTCTCCGATCTAAATCGAGCAGTTTTTACATGAGAAGATTTGATCTGTATCAGTATTTCTAATCTATCTGGGTAGGAGAAGAAACCCAAACCAGTATTCTTCAAAAAAATAGAAGTAGAACCAAGTCAAGATGATACAGGTCAACTCCTTCTTCTTGCACTTAAAGATATACCATTCAGAAAACTGAGTTGCATCTCTTTCATTTCGTTCAGAGTTCTTATATTGTTCCCTTGTCAGGGCCGAAAAATGGACAACTTCCTTTTCTTAGAGTACCATACAGATTCGTCACTACAAAAGGATAATGTAACCCACCATTAACTACATTTATTTATAATTTTTATAGTAATAGAAATACATGTCCTAATTTTGACAGAATTTGTAACGTTTTTCTCTTGCCTAGCAGTGGCAAAGATTTACCTTTTGGGAAAGGATAATTCATTTTGGGTCGAATGAGGTCCAAAATACATTGCATTGCCAGAATCCATGTTGTTTTATTTGAAAAAGAGGTTGACCTTGCTTCTCCCCATGTTACAATCCTCTTCCGCTGGCCCCTTTCTCCTCGGTCCAAGAGACAAAAAAGTGGGACTGGTGCCCAGTTCATCACGGAAGAAAAAGGGCTCGCTGAGCCGAGATCACTAATTAATACGCAATCTAATAATAAGGGAAAAAGTTAAAAATAGAAAAGAACTGTTTTTCTGTATACTTTCCCGGTTCCGTTGTCTATGGGCTTTACCAATATCGGATCAATAGATATCCCTTCAACACAACATAGGTCATTGAAAGGATTCTCGGAGACCCCAGCACAAGCCAGGATTTTTCAAAAAATGGATTCCTATTGAAAGTGCGCAAACCACTGGATAAGCCCAACTAACCGTCAATTTGAGATAACCAATTCTTCCCTTTGGAGGTATCGGAAGGAATTGGAATGTAATAATATCGATTAGATACATTTAAACAGATACAGAAAAAAGGTTTTTATTGATTCAAACAATGTCCCTTCAGGGATGGGGATAGAAAAGGGGAAAACCAAAGTTTTCCCACATATTACTTTTGGTCGAAAAAATCAATCTGATTTATTTGGGGAAAATTTTCGCTCAATGAGAAAAATGGGTCGATTCTACAGGACCAAACCATGGACTTAAGGAATGATGGAAAAAAAAATAAAAAAGAAAAGAGGGGGGAAAAAATAAAAAAAATAAGTAAATAAAAATGAAGTAGAAGAGCCCAGATTCCAATGAATGAAAACGTGACTTTTCTGTTACTTTCGGAACGAGTGGAATAAGGGAAGAGATTCTCGAACGAGGAAAAGATCAGCCAACTTCAAAAGGTGAACGAGGAAGGCCATTATGGGGTGAAAATCTCATATGCAGTTTCTGCAGAGTGGCAATGGTGACTTATCCTGTCGCTTTTCCACTATCACCCCAAAAAAACCAGAAACTCTGCCCAATAAATTTGCCAGAGTACCTTATCAGATTTCAAAATCCTGCTTATATATACCTGGTAGTAGCCGCAATTTACAGAACATTCTGTAGTCTTGTAAGAAGGGAAGGGTTAAGATTTGCCCGGTGTGAGATATCCACATTGCACCGAGGAAACCTAAGATGTTGTGGAGTAGCGATCGTCAATAGCGCGCGTTCTAGTGCGTTGTAGATTCTTATCCAACTTTGTATCATTTGATGATGCCATGTAAATCGCCATGTAAAAGTGTAATGTAATAACGAAAGTTTCGTAAGGGAACAAAGCAGGCTGCCATGAGACAAAAGTCTTTACTAAAAAAATTCTATTCGAACTATTATATGTCCGTTGGTCAATATTGGGAAAATAATTTCAGATTTTTTGGGACTTTGTCCGGCCAACAAACAATTGAAATGCCTCGACTTTTTAGAACGGGTTTCCGAGTCAAATAGCAAATGATTCACACTTCTTTTACACCTATTTCGGAAACCAAGGCCCAATCATGGATATAAAACGATTTCCAATCCTAGCGGGAAAAAGGGGGAAAACGATATTAATTTAAAATGAGAAATGAATTCCATACTCGATCTCATAGATAAAATAGAATTCTGTGGAAAGCCGTATTTTGATGAAAGTCGTAAGTTTTTGAGGAGATCTTTTATATCTTTCGAGATCCACCCCACAATATGGGGTCAAAAAGCAAAATAAATGATTTTAGCCCTTATAAAAAAAACTGATTCTTGAACCCCCTTTTTACGCCTATGTCACGTCGAGGTACTGCAGAAGAAAAACCCGCAAAATCCGATCCCAAATTTTTCGTAATCGATTAGTTAACATGGGTTTGGGTTAAACCCTATTCTGAATGGAAAAATCATTGGTTTTTCAATATCTATCGAGCCTGAAAGATTCAACAAAAGACAGGGAAAAAATCCACTAAACTGTTTTCGTCAAGCAATACGTGGAAGTAACTCCCGATATAGCGAAAAACAAGATGTAGGTAATCGACTTTTTCCCAAATTCCATTGAAGGGGTCCACACAAGGAAAAGCCTTGCCATTCGTGGTTGTTAGGCATTTTCCGAAAAAGTCCCCGGTTTAAAGATGGTTTTCAAATTAAGTTCCGAATTAGTGGGTGCTGCCAACGGAGTAGGGTGGTACGCAAAAAGGAAGAGACTCATAGAATGGCAGAGCAAATAGAGCTTTTGTCATTTTCGTTAATCCCTGAACAGGATCTATATAGACACATAGACACGCCATGGATCCACTTCGATCGGAAAAGAATCAATAGAAAGAAGGAATCGGAATTGAAAGATATATTTCTCGAAACAAACCCCAAAAAAACGAAGACGAAACATAAATCGTGGATCAACTTAGCCCCCTTTCCCGGGGGCTTGTTTAAGAAAAGAAAGAGGAATCTCATGTAATACCATGGGAAAAAGGTTTGATCCTATTCATGGGATTTTAAAATTCCATTCCAAAAAGAAAAAATTCGAAAGATTTGGGGTTTTGGGGATTGGATGGTTATTAATTCATGATTTAAGATGTACAGAATGAAAACTTCATTCTCGATTCTACGAGAATTCTTTATGAAAGTTTTATTTTTTCCCCTTCGATAAGTTTTATTTTCCAGAATGTATCCTAATTTTTGGCCTAATTCTTTCTTCTGATGATCGTTCAACCTCTGATCAAAAAGATATACCTTGGTTATATTTCATCTCAAATGTTTAATGAGCATACACCTATTGTTCCGATGGAGAGAAGAACCTCGATTAGCTTTTCGAAATTTTCCCAAAACGAAACCCACAAACCCTTCAATTTTTATTTTACTATACCCAATTTCTATGTGTATTCCCATCGCAAGTACATTGAATGTACGAATGGCTATAACAGAGTTTCTTTTTATTCGTTTGACAGTTTCTCTAGGAGGATGTTTTTTATAGCGGGTGCTAACATTTAATAATTATCTTTGTAGCCCAATGTTTCAGTTTATGCTCCTACCATTATCGGGATATCAAGAAAGATGTGAGGTCTAATGAGGCTACTACGAAGTATTTACCTCAGGGGGGGCTCTTCTATTCTGGTTCCGGTTTGGCTATATGGTTCACCCGGGGGAGAGATCGAGCTTCAAGAAATAGTGAATGGTCTTATCATACACAAATGTATAACTCCCGGGAATTCCCCAATTGCCTTATATTCATCACTGTGGAATTGGGTTCGCTTTCCCAGCCCCTTCTCATCAATGGACTCTGACGTAAGAAGGAGTGGGTTCGTTGAAAAATTTCCCACTTCTATCTATCTCTGAGATGTTTGGTTTTTTAAAAACTCCATGGAGAAGAGAAAGAAATGCCTCCACTCGGACCAGACATGCTTTGCTTGTTCAGAAATAACAATTAAAATTGAAGGCGAGGTCAGGAACAGATCTTTATGATAAAAATTCATTTTATAAATTCGTTATTGGGTGGTTCTACAGATCGGATAGCAGTATACAATGCTTGAATTCTCGATGTGGAGTCTTACATGATCGGTTCTCTGCATCCTTCAGAGACTACGAGTGTAATAAGGTATCAAATCGTAGGATCACCTAGATCAGTCATCTCATGGCTGTGAACGAATCAAGTCAGATGGTTTTTCTATTTCTCCAATCTTTCTACCAAACTTGTCCCTACAGATTAAAGGTCAGGTGAGAAAAAATCAGTCATTCACAACCACTGATGAAGGATTCCTCGAAAAGTTGGGGATTGTCAATGCTTTTAGAAATCAGATTCGGGAGAGTCTTATACATACGCGAGGAAAGATGTCAAAAGAAAGAAGATGGGTTCTTTGTCTTTTTATCACTCGAGCAAATGCGAGATAGAGTCTCATGCACAGTTTGAATGAGAAAAAAATGAATCCTCTTTAAACTCTGGCTCTCACTCCAGTTGTTCTTTCTTTCTATTACTTCCAATGCTTTGCTATTTAGCTAAACCCTCTGAATTTTCGATATTCCTTTTTATTTCTCTCATCAAACAGATGGCATCTTCTTCCCAAATCTAATATTCTTAGCATGATATTAGAATCATTGCTATTACTCAAACAAGCATGAAACGTATGCTTGCATATTCGTAATCCATCAGTCAAATCAGTTATTAATTGGAATAATTGTGGTGGAGACTCAAATGATGGATAACAAAACATGATAACATATGTTGTTCTATATCCTGCATGGATCTAAGACTTTTGCTTGCATTTGTATTATTTGATCTACGTACCGCGGAACTATTAACATTCAGGATTATGCGGGATTATACAGAAAGATCCTTTTGGCTCTCTTTTGCCTATGTTCTTTATCCCCAGGGAGGTCTTCCTCCCCGCAGGGTAGTTTTCAAAACTTATTTTTTCTGGGTGGATGAAGGCAGGCCTATATTTCTTGTTTGCTAGGACTTTAGAGCGTTGTTTTATCTACTATTATCTAAAAATAAACAAAAAATTTAATGATGAATAAACCAAGAAATAACCCTCACGTGCGAAATTATAGAAGATCCCTTAAGATCAAAAAAAAATTCCCCTCGATTGAGTATGATTGTATTTGGATAGCCCCTATATAAAAGAATATCAGAACCGTTATTCTTTGATCCTTTTTACTTAGAAACTTTTATTCAAGATCCCTCTTACTAACTGAATCAAAAATTGTAGATCTGTTCCCCCAAAATGGGGAATGGCCAGGGTTATGAACTTATAATCTATAAACTGATGATCGGTTGATTC
Organism: Acanthochlamys bracteata; assembly: GCA_019914995.1. Lineage (NCBI taxonomy): Eukaryota > Viridiplantae > Streptophyta > Magnoliopsida > Pandanales > Velloziaceae > Acanthochlamys > Acanthochlamys bracteata. The sequence goes on from JAFKAK010000507.1 coordinate 24,412, forward strand.
CAGTTATGTTCATTCCATACCGACGGGCCAATAGGGGTTTTATAACATTCTAATT
>JAFKAK010000508.1:0-24265 GCA_019914995.1 Acanthochlamys bracteata
TAGGAAATACTTCCTCGTATATTGGTCAATACTGTTTCACTGTCCGCTTCCGAGACACCCTCACCCACCGATTTCTCTCAAGATGCCCCCCAGGAGTCCTCCTCACCGGCGCCAACGGCCTCGCAGGCTACGCCTCGACCATATCCCTACAGCGTGGGTACCACGTCGTCGCAGCCGTCCGTCACGCCAAAACCGCCTCAACCATCGCCCAGACTATCCTCAGCACGCGCATACGTCGCTTCTGGGTGCGCTGACCTTCGCCATCGTCCCAGACCTCCCACCTGTCTCGATGCGTTCGTAGAGATTGCTCGGGGCCATCACTAAAATCGCCTCCCCCATCATCCGGGGTGATGCCACGGCCGATCATTATGGGTACGTCGATTGCGTCACTGAAAGCTGTCGCACGCAGCGGGTAAGGTCGGTTCGGTGAAAGCGGGTGGACAGGTCGACGGCCGACCTGTCGTACCGTTTGAGTACATGAAGCTCCACCCCAGACGACGACCCATCTGTCGTAGACAACTCTTCATCCATAAAACGTACCGCCAGAAGTCCCGGTAGATGCGCCGGGCTTCGAAAATACGTGTGCGCGAAAGCTGCCTGTCTTGACTTTCTGGAAACATATGATCACCCGGATGCGTCTTTTCGGCATTGTCAGTCTACTCCCCAGCCGGGCACTGTGCGAGCGAGGCATTTCCGAGCTAGTCGAGGGCGGGCATTTAGCAGTGTGAACCTGCCCAATTTGGTGTTAGCCGTATGTAGGCGAGGCGTTCTTGATGGGTGACACGCTGAGAAATGGGAGGAGGCGCCGCTGGTAGCACGGCGGTGCATGTTGATGATGTGGCGGAGGCGCATGTGATCGCTGTCTGGTCGAGGTCCCTGAGAGGCACAGGACGTATATCTTGGCTGTGGGAGGGATCGATGGCGTTTCACACGGCAATGCTGTGCGAATAGTCAGAAATCGTTTTTTCGGAGCTGGCTGGTAAGATTGCCCGAATGCGCATATGGGGAATACATGATTGTCCGAATAAGAAGCTGGTGGGCCTGAGCTGATCGCAAACCTGTTGTAGGAACCGTTACGCGCAAGGTAGATGCCGGTGTTGCCGAGAGAGAATTGCTCGGTAGTCCATTCAGGTCGTACGAAGACATGGTGGTAGACAACATCCACTGGTACAGATCGTTTCCAAAAGCGAATATTGAAACATCGAGGGTTTGCGCCGCTGCTAGGGATTCCTTGACACCAATATCACATGGATTGTTGATTTATATCATCTTCCCTGCTCATATGCGGGATGCGGTAGTGGATCTGGAAAATCCCATAGTTGCCTGTGAAATCAATCATGCTTTTCCTCTTACTCCGCATCCCCTCTTCCAGGTCCTGTGATACAAAGATCTCCATGCCACCGCTTTGCTCTGTACCCTGTCTTCCGACGTAAACGCAGCCAACGCCAGCCGAAGTATTAGGCGACATGACGGCCGACTGGTGGTACGTAGGATGCGCAGCCAACGCGACTCTGCGTGTCGCTTTGAAGACATCCTCCAGATCGAAAAGGTCCTGCATCGAGAGCATATAATGTTTGCCGGAGCGGAACTTCCAGAAGAAGAGAACAGTGAGTTCGATATTCTACAGCTTCATTGACGTCAGTAACGTGTCCATAGTCTTCATCAGATCATTGGCAATTCGGATCTGGGCATCGGACTGGTCGCTCTGGGAAAGAACGGTAGTTCCACTCACGTAGAAACCGAACGTGTGTAACAAAACTGAGCATCGGTATACTGCAAGATATGTGAGAGAATTCGAAATGCCATTGTTTACTGCGCGAGTTACGCAGCTCAGCATGGAGCGTGAGTTTACTGCGGCAAAATATCAGTAAAATCTCGTTCCGTAATTGGCGATTGATGAGCTGCAAATTCCGGATGTAACCTGTGCCTTTCCGGTACGCCATATCCATAGCCGAAGTGTGTCGTGTCGCCAGGTTCGTGCACCATGTCTGCTCCCCAAAGGCATGTGTGGAGGCTCCAGCCGGTGGGCATTGGTAGTAATCCGGCAGCGCGTCGTATATTCGGTCCCGCAAGTTCCCAGGGTAGTGCAAGCAGGTTGGAGCTCAATTCCTGGGGTTCAAGTCCAGCAACATCTCCAATTCGCGCAGGAGCATGCTTTGTCGCTGCACCGAAAATCCTCGCTGCCATTGGACATGAACGAGAGTTTCTTTTCGCTCATGGCGACAGGTTGGGGCGTACGATTGTCTAGCTGAGGACGATACAAGATCAACGGGTGGGCAATATCGATGGGTGGCAATGGTGGGGTCCAATGTGGTGGAAGTGCAACCTTCAGAAGCAACGTGGAGAATGCAGAAATCCGGGTTTGTGGCACCTGTCCGCGAGCAAAGAGGGATTTTGATGGTGTCGTAGAGTTCCACGAAGACAGAAAGACGCCGCGAACCATTGGCGGGCGCTCGGTGGTTCGCCGCAGGGGTGGCGATCCAACTGTTGGTTCCACAGGTCGTCACGTGCAGCGGAACGGCCCGTGCTCCAAGTTTCGGTAAGTTTTTATGCTTGGCCATGCGACAACTTCAGCCTCACCCTGCTCAATGGCATCTGGACCCCAAACAGCTACCAGGACACGGTCGTTCGTGGAGATGCTCTGTGCATATTTCGGCGCGACGAGGCGCTTGTGTCCTGCTAGATCCCGCACGCTTGGTTGGCAAACGATATCAGCGTCCACCACTCTGCACGACGCGACAGACCGTAAAAGGCGGTGTACCGCCGAGACGATATCGACGATATTGCTTCGGTCACGAGAGCATCTCGCAAGCAACATTGTGTAAGTGAAGGCGCGTCGGATGGCTCACCAGGGTCATCACGATGTCATGTGCATTGCACATCCAGGGCAGCCATACATCGCTGCCAGTCCGTAAGCAGCGAGATCTATATGTGGGCTGGGATTGAACACGACGCGTTGGCGGTTTTAGTGCCTAGTGAGGATGGAGGTGGAGATGGAGGTGGAGGTGGAGGTGGAGGAGGCCCCATGAGCCAGCACCTGAAGAGGTGCTTTCAGGCAAATGCGCTGGACGGTGAGGAAGCACTACGACCTGGAGCAGTACAAGCACAGTGGGCGACACCCAACCCACTGTATTGATGCTTGTCTATTGGATCACTAACTGACGAGATTGCAGAATACACTTACATCGACGAAACCCCCCACCATGTCTTGCTGCGGTACAAAACCATATGAGCCCATCAAAGCGCGCCTTCCCATCTTGAGACACCATTACCCAAGTACTGCCTACTCTTCCCATTCCTACTCAACAAAAAAACTCACTTGGACTGGCCTCAGCTAGCTATGACTGGATGAGCGCATGCTAGGGAACTCACTCTTAACACGTTTCCTGCTTGCAGCGGCGCGTTGCAGCATCCGTCCCACCGTCTGCATGGCTGTTTGTGCTGGCCCAGTAAGTGTATAAGAGATGGACTGAGAATCAAAAGTTTTTGCTGTTGCTCGGAGCAAGATTGGTCCATCTCAAGCCCGCGTCGCCCGGCAGTGCCTGGGATGCATGTTCCAGCGTGGTGAACAAGTGAGGCCGTTCATGATCCGATGCTCGATTGATTCCGAAGACTGGATGGTAATAATGTCTGGTTTGGAGTTGTTGTTGGTTGTTGGACTTGGAGGTTGTTGATGGAAGCAGAGAGCAGCTACAATGAGTGGGGTTAAAACGACACACTGAAAGTCGCATTTGCCGAATCTCCTCATTGGCATGCGATGAAGCTCGTACAGGACTGCACGAGATCGAAATCACGATGTTACACCGACTGTTGCCAGACTTGGGTTGTTGCGAAAAAGTGGCGGTGCAGCAACCGGTCGAGCTCGCGAGACCACCCTTGATCTCCAAACCGCCTCGGGATGTCGCCAAACATTTTCGCGCAACCAATTATCGTCAACCTTTGTTTTCACTAATTCGCGCATTCCGCAGCTTCTATCTCAGGCTTCAACGCCCAAGCTTCCAAGAAAGTCCAAAAAGCGAGACAACTACTCGCCGCCGCAACGTAAATTCCATGACCGACAGCATTTACGATCTCAAGCCGCGCGTACGGTACCTGCTCTGCCATTGTCGCTGCTTCTCCACACTCGTTGCCGCACTATTGCTCGGGGCCAAAATCAGCGTTGGTACCGTGATCTGTCCCAAATACGGCCGCGCATCCAGTGCCGAAGAAACTCGCATATTGCGCCAGACCACCTTCACTGAGGCTGATTCGATCAAAAATACCATGGTAGGGGTACTTGTGGTCTGAGATCGAATCGTGCCAGGATCTTTGACAGTGCTTCGGTCCAGCCACGGAGCTTAGAGCGCGACAAGCTGTGGGCCGGTCTGCGCAATCGAACGCGAAGAGCTTGAGGGCTGCGGGTAATAGGTGTATTGCGTTGAGCATACCTTCGCTCAGTAAACGTTCCGATAATATACATACTCAGCTTTCTTTCTTTCCATCCTTCCTGTCTCACAGAATGGAGAGTGGATTGACGTTACGTCGCAGCTAAAAATCTCGCCCAGCATCCCGCCGGTACTCACCTAGGAAATGCACCTCGCCAAGCTCAACTAATCCAACGTATCAACTTTCTCATCAATCACTATGTCCAAGTTTACGGTATAATTTTCGCACTTACGCATAGCTAGACCGTTCGTGGCCTCGAAGGTCTCGCCGGATGGCGTGGTAGCGTCGCGAGAGGATAGAGATCCAGTGGTGCCAGAATCCTCGGCATGGCGGCCGAAGCCATGTTGTATGAGTATTGTCTCTGCAGGCTTCCAAGGGTCGACAAAGGCATCGCGAGATCAGTGTGAGCTGTTTGTTGGGGTGGCGGATGTAGGTTTGGTCTGGGAGGCGTTGCCGAGTGGCATAATAGATCTGGCCGTCGTTCGCTGCAACCTGAGCTTGTCGTTTGTGTTCTTCTTTGTCTATGCGAGGTGTGATGGTAGATTCTCCCCAGTCCTCGCAGTGGCCCCACATTTGTTGGAGGGAGCGTTGACGCAGCGCCAGGCATGTTAGAGCACGGAACGAGAGAGTTACTCATTGTTGACGATCGCTCATCTCGTTTGTGTCACTCTATCGAATGGAGTTGTGACTGTCATGACCTCTTCAGATGAGTGGGACCAAGAGATACACCCTTTCCCAAACGGTACGTCGCGCGGAGCCAAGCTTAGACCTTTTAAGCTAGCATCCAGCAACAATCCCAGCTATCTTGAGCACAATCCACACCGCAACTACACAATAGTGAGAATCCGCAAGCTTGTCCCAAATGGCACGTGTCTTCACGCATCGAGCTGTTTGGGTCACGTGGCGCTGTTGCCCGATGGAACGCACTTCAAGTGATCCTTCCACTTTCGACGTTCATTCTGACGGGATGTTTCCTACGTCAAGTGCAACCATAAATAGAAAGAGAGCTACCTCCTATTTCAGCTGCCACCTTCTTCATTCTTCATTCATCTCGCTCCTTGTTGACCATTTCAAACATGGCGAGTGTGAGAACATCACTGAGTTCAAAGGCAAGCACGGCGACGGTGTAATCCAATACCTGGGCATCAATATGCATACCTGAAAAATCCAGCCCAGTGTGCCCAAAAATGATCGGTCACTACAAAGGCACTATCAACGCTACGGAATATGGGTGAGCTTCTTCCTACGCAAACAAAGCGCCGCAAGTGCTGACTATCTCAGTCCCGCGCCCCAACAATCGACGGCAGCTTTTCGAGCAACAGACGCTTATCCAGCAGGTCATCGATACCACGCTTCGCCTTCCAATGTCAGGCACTGAGGCCCAACCTCACATCACGGTTCCGAATGTTGATGGGAGAAGACCAATGCTGCCAGTGATGGTGTTCATCCATGGTGGTTCATTATGGGTAGCAATTTTCTTCATTTAACCCAGCGAGGTTGGTGAAGTTTTCACAGGCAGGCACGCCTGTAATTATAGTAAGCATCACAAGTTGATCCTCCGACACTAAATGCGGAATAAAAGACAGGCCATTAACATCGGGGTTATCGACTCGCCGTCCCAGGCAACTTGACTTCCGAAGAGTTGAGGGGCAAGATATCTAGAAGGCACAACTCTCTGCGCGATCAAAAATGCGCTTTCGAGTGGGTGATTTGTCACATCAGCCGCTTTGGTGGAGATCCCAACAATGTCACTGCATTGGGGGTGAGCGCTGGCTCTGGGTACACCTCCTCCAACCCTTCCCACTCTGTGTTCGAGCTGATATGCCCAGTTTTGTCATAACCCACCTCCTTTCTCCATCGCCGCTCTTTCAGGCGCGCCATCGCCATGAGTGGGACACCTCATGCTCAAGCCCCTTACAGCAGCCGAGGCGGAGTCCACATATGAGATCATGATATCTGCGCTTGGGCTTGAAAACGCGAGCGTGGAAGAGCGTATCCAGCGCCTGATTTCCATCACACCAGAGGAGCTGGTGAGAAGACCCTGATGACGGCGCGGTTGACACCTTTTAAGGACGGGGGATCTCCATACCGGAGGCTATGACGTTCGAAGGACTAGGGTGAGAACACATGATAAGCTGGAGATTCCGGGCGTGAGGTGGTGGAGGAAGTGATGATTAGAGACTGTCAGTACGATGTCAGTTACAGACTGCTCTGATTCTAGAGGATATAGCAAGATGTTGATAATGTATAGGGCAACGTCTTCCTCTTCATGGGGCCTTGCAAGACGCGCGTCCAACCTCGCCCTCTGCACTCTACACCTCCTTCACGCGCACCCTGATCTCACCTCCGCGACCGCCATCCTCGTACCCTACGGAATCTTGCCACACACGCCCGACGACGCAGCGATGGAAGCTGCAATCAACCTCGCCACCGACGTCGCGTACTACGCCCCGCGGTCTCATTCGCTATCGCCTTCCCCTGAAAGAAGTACGTCTACCACTTCAACGCGCCAATCCTTGGGAGGGACAGTTCAGCGCCTATCAACGCACTACTCGATGCAGCGTTCCTATTCCAGAACTTCAACGAACGACTTCCACCTAGTTCCGTTGAGGTGGCAGAGATCGCCTTGAATTGTTTCATGCTTTCGCGAACGGATTGAGGCCTTGAAGGAGTTTGATGGTGCAGGAGATGGAATGTGGATCTTTTGGGGGGATGGCTTTGAACACTGCCGACGTATGACGTTTATTGAGGAATGAAGTGCAAACGTGGACATGGATAGCTGGAGCGGGGCCTGGGACGAGTTTCTCGCTGGAAACTAGATTGTAGAGGTTCTAGGGGCCGTCACCCAGCATTCTCTCAAGAGGTCGTTCCAATACGAATTGCTCAATCAATGAATCATACAAATGATCTCTTTAGATCTTCATAACTCGAAGGTCGGCCTCTCCGGCACCTTCTGATACCCTAGATCCCAGATACCCTGACTCTCTTCACCGATCCACCTCTGGCTCTCGTTTGCCCAATCCACCATCTTCCTGAAGTATATGTTCTCCTGTAGAGCTCGATGGTTTCTGCCGTCGTTGTCGTCTCCCAGCATCGCATCAATGGCTTTGAGTACGGTAGACATGGGCATATGCTCCTTCGGCCACAACGGCAGGATCTTAGGCGGGCAGGAGTTCGTCGGGGATGAAAGCGGGCAGATGGCGTTGACCGTGAGGCCTTCCTTGCCAGGATCGCCCTGCTGCCCTCACCAATCCGACGATGCCGTACTTTGACGCCGTGTACGGATTTTGTGTCATGCAGCTGTGCTTTGTCAGCTCAGCTCGTCCGAGATTACAGTATCTCGATATCAAAAGAGTGGACTCACTATAAACCCGCCGCACTACTCGTCGCCACAAACCCTTCCTCCCTGACTCCCTCCGCACATAGTATTTAAACAACCACAGCCCTTGATCACCGCTTCAAGATTGACCTGCATGCTCTTCGTATTCAGCGGCGGCTTGACCAGGCCCTCACCATCTACCTCCTCGTTCTCTATCCCCATCATAAAGCATCTGCCTGTCGTCGATACCGGCATTTGCGGAAAGAAGTCGAGGCGGTTGTTGCCCATTCGTAAGCTTGCTTGAAGAGGCGCGCTTGAGACGGGTACGAGGCGACGTCGACTTGTATGAATGCTGCGCTTCTTCACTGAGGTATTTGGCGTTTTCGGCGCCAGAGGTGGATTCAGTTCGGCGATTACGACACGGAAGCCAAGGGAGAGGAGGTGCGTTGTTACGGCGAGTCCGATGCCTGAGCCTGCGCCCGTGACGATGCCGACGGGTTTGTGGACATGGTGATGCGGTCGTTGCCACTCAGTTTTCGTCTATGATCGCAAAACTATTCGGGAGGAGGTTGGACGAAGGACAGGATCGCTTTGAAGATAGTTCAGATGTATCGTGAATAGACTGCTGGTGGCATACCTGGTTGACGGTAGTTGTGAAAGAAGACCCCACATCACTCCGTTGCACTTGCACCGCAGAACGTGGCCGTTCACCCCGCACTAAGCCTCTCAGAACGATGCCGGAAATCGGCTAGATTTCCATTCATTCCTACCCCACCGCTGCCTCCCTACACCACCAACCTCGCCAAGATTGTCGGGCGCCTACCGTCAAGGAGGTTGAAAAGGCCCACAGGGTTCTCTTCGATGCAGGTATCGAAATCCGTCGAGAGGTCGCTGGAAGCGATTGCGTCGATGCGATTTCGCGCTTTCCTGCGACTTCTCCCAAGCCACTGCAGGCATTATCGACGGAGACGGGCTGGGGTTGAATATGGAGTCGTCCTGATTAACTCGAAGCGGAGAAGCTTGTTTAATCTGGGCATGCCGTGGGCGCTGAATAGGAACCTGAGTTGGCCGTGCATATTCGAGGTGCACTGAACAATGCACTGAGTGAAGGGAAATAAAGCGTTGTCCAGGTTGGGGGCGTATTGCGGACTTGTGAATTGCACGGTGGGGTACGGTTTTGATGAAATTGCCAATGTTTCCATTCCGAGTCGCCGAAGATGTTTCTGCAAAGTACAAGAAGGACAAGGATACAGTCAGAGCAAAAATCTGAAAAGTGCTGAGGATCCATTTCTAGCAAGATTAAAAATTTGATACCCTGTTTTTCAGCTCGCAAATTCCCCTCATCACCCTCTCAGGCTTTTCGCCCGCGGCGTGGGATCTCACACTCGAATGGTATCGGCAACGAAAAGAAGCCTTTCACTATCTCCTGCGGCGGTCGATCAGCTTTCCGTCTGACCTTTCTTCTTCCTGATGTTAGCTTCCCATAGGACACACGGAATATTGATAAACAAGGATTGTTTTCGCAACATGCACTCCTAGACACACCTGTCTGCCGGTTCCAGACGAAATGGTCTCGTTCGTACGGGGTCTAATGCATTGATATAGCCGGCTGCAGATAGAGGGGTTTATCGAGGTACCTCTCTGCAAGAAGTCGTCTGGCTTCTCCACAGGTCAGGATCGCGGTGGATAGCCCTTCACCACAGCGTACTTAGTATGCTATAATTCAAACTGATGATTACGGTTATACTCACCACTAGTTTAACACTGCTACCGCCCTTCGACACAAGGTATCCGTCATACCAATCATCTTCACTGTCGCATGTGTCATCCCGAATTTATTCACCGGCCGCCACCGCAGCACTTCTTTGATCAGACTCCTCACGTATAGCAGATCTTTTTCGTCGTTCCGTCCTGGCAGCCTGCATTGCCCAACACGCGATCTAACTCTCCCAGGCTTTGCGCACCCTGGAACAGCGTTATACACAACATAAATCTACTGAGTGTCGTCGCCATCGTCGTCTAATCCCTGCTTCGAGAGCCCACCACAGGTGTACGCTGCGGATTAATCATCAATTCCACTCTTTTGGATCCATTCAAGTAAAAATTTCGGAAGCAGTCTCGCGCTTCAGAGTCTGTTTCTCATTTCAGTCGTCCTCATTGGTTCATATAGACTTTGAGTCATGTTCGAAGGCATTTTCCATGCGTGTTCCACTTTCCAAGAAGCTATTCGGGAAGGGGAAAGTTGGGAAGGGAAAGAGTCGATCGCGTACGTCCCGGCGCAGCCATACCAGCAAAAAAATCTCCAACACTGTATATATCTTCCGATCAGCGGTCTCCCAAGAAGAATCCGGTACCCATACGTCAGCCAGCATATGGCACGCTCGCACTATACCTCCTGTTCCATCATATAAAAAAAGTCCTTCAAGGAGGTGAGGGAAATCGACGATCAGCCGTTTGGACTCAAGTCCTGAACTGGCTGGTACTTCACGGAAGTGTTTAGGTTGAGTAGAACAAATAAATGTTTTCGAAATTGAGCGCCAGCATGGGCCGCATGCCATAAAGAGTTGGCGGCGGCCCGCGCCATAACATCCTGTGGGAGAGGTAAGGGACGTGGGAGGGCAGATGAGGACTTCTTGTCCATGAGGTGTTTTTACGACCTTGGGAGTAGAGAGCCAAATGTAGTCTGTGCCACTGAGCGTGGTGTAAAAGATGGGTCAATATCTGATTACAAACACAGACTTAGCGCAAAATTAGAGCGGAGACTTGGGTAATCTGGATGGATGAAGATTTGGTGTTTCTGTAGAGACAAGGAGAAGGGGTGAAGATTTATGAGAGGATGGCGTACTCCTTGTGCCACGCAGTGACCTTATTGCGATTTATTTTGCTGTCGGCGAAGTCGAGGAGGTTATCTGTAAATGGGAAGCCTGGAGGACCGGGAGGTGGTTCACGGCGGCGGTAATCCCGTTCAAGTCATGAGCCATGTATACGCTCACTATCTCCGACTTGGTGGGATGGAACGCCACATTGATACAATTCGGGACAAGAAAGAAATACACTGTCAAGAATAGCAACACTAGCGCTGAGATGAGCACGAGCACTTTTAGCCATAGCAAAGAAATTTTTAAGTGCATAAAAGTACTCAAATGATGTTAGGAAGTTAAGCTGTTGTGTATAATCTTCGCTTGTTAGGATGATTTCGAGGAAGGTGGGTGAACCCTTCTCCACTTCCCCCGCAAAACGGTTTGCCCTACAATCTACATTCATTCTAGTATTGATTATGTCAACAGTGACCAGCGAGAGACATAGAAACGTCGCTAAGGGAATGTAGCAAGGTACGTGGATACTTCGTGGTTATGAGGAAGCCTGTTTTTGGGGCGCTTCTGAGAGAATGTCCTGTCCGGTTATATGTTCTGAATGCGAACGATTTCCACAGAACAAGGTAGGAACAGGTAAGCTACCTACTTATGCAATGATAGAAATGAGTATGGGATTGGTAGATTTCTGGTAGATCTTGCTGAAAGTTTGAAGCAATACGTACCAACATCAGAAGCCGTGGACGGTGAAAGTACTAAAGTACGACTGTGAAATTTTTTACCCACACAGCAGCTCAACGATGATATCTTACTCATGCTTCCGTTTCCACCTGAAGACACGTTTCTGTATCGATTTATTCCGACTTCGAAAAAGTGCGTGAGGGACAAAACGATTGTAAGTAGTAAAGTGGTTCATAGTTACACACAGGACGAAAAGTTGCACAGCTAAGGTCGAGACAAGGCGATTGTTCCTCGGTGAATCTCAATTTATACAGACAGCAGACAAGATACCCGGTGGAAATCATCAACAGTCTGTGTGATTCAAGTTTTTAAACCGAATTCAATTTTGAGTCGATTTTCGCTGAGTATACAAGAATTACTATAAGCTCTGAGGTCTTGTCTCACATACTGTGAAACTTATACGCTGTACACACAGCAGATACACGTGTACTGAGGGTAGAGATTCATCTCCGCAATTATTATTCAGTACCTACGTTCATTGGGCTCTGCACCAATGTTTTTGACACGTCTTCACACAATGCGTTACCCCGGTTGAAAAAATTTAGGCATCCTGTCAAGTTACCCTTTGCAGAAAGTGTACTATAGAATTCTCCGACGCCTCGGGCCAGCACCATCCTTGTAGATGATCCTGAGGTGCTGCGCGTCTCACGTGGCAAAACCACATTTGTTGCTTGCGCTGCGCGATCAGCGCAACGGCCGTGAAGCAGGATTGAGTAAGTTGTGTAGCTGATGAGAGCTCAAATGTCTGAAACACCAGTGTGATACAGACAAAGTCCGCAGCCGCGACCCAGATCAACCCGCATCATGAAAAAGTACGTACGCACCATAGTCTCCAATGGTATGATGTCTTTCACTGCCAACTGCGCTGGTTCACTATTTCCACACCTCGTATAGCCCGATTAGTAGATTGGTCAAAGTCCGTAGCGTGAGCACGCCCTATATGTGCTACATGGTCTGCTCCGGGTCTGCGGATCGTAATATCTTTACAACAAAGATCCAACAGAACTTGATGCCAACAAGGCGATAAACATGCATATGGATAGGCAGAGCGACCGCTGCCCGATGCTTGACTGCTGCACCTAACTGCATGGAAGAATTGTTGCAGAGCCAGGTTTCGCTAGTGGAATATTAGACTTGGAGATCACCTGGGATCAAAGAGGCGAGACCCGGATAGATTGAAACCCAGTTTTTCGGCCTGCCAAAGCACAACGAGATGTCCTGAACCCTTTCCACCGGTGAATCTAGCTCCATCAAGGCCTGCGGCCATAGAACGCCAGCTGGATTACACCGCGGCGATTCATTCAGTTATATTCCTTCGAGGGACCTAACTCAGTTATACCTAGGGATCATAGTCCATTACTACGGAACCCAGGCTACACGTGTGGAGCCGAATGTAGTAGACTAGCTGGGGTGCCTTAAATACACTATCAGTGTTTTCTGAAATACCTGTTGCCACCTATATAGCAGCCAATTACCTTCTTACCTCTTCTTTTTTTGTTTAAACCTATTAGTTTTAACTAAAAAGTAAATAATATATAGATCTAAGGTGCGATACACTAAAATAAAAAAATAAGATATTATGAAGTCTTAATGAAGATGATTAGAACTAAATATTTGTGAGTTTTAATATTTCTACGGATATTATTACAAATTATAACCAGGCTATTTAGATAGTATACTTTGATTGAAAGTAACAATTATGAAACGAGTCAGAATCAAGAGGTGGCAGGTATTTCCAGAACGACAACAGCCCAACGTCTACCAATCTGGCAATCTATTGATAGGCTATCTAAATGGCGACATAGATTGTAGTTGCTCACACACCACGCACCACCACTGGAGCTTGCGGAACGACCCTACGCATGTGATGCTGAGCAAACTGACGATATGCTGGGCGTTATTTGCATGCACGCCACAAACATCAACCCCTACCACATCCATCCACATCTACAGCTCCTCCCAACTCAACAATCCTCAAGACGTCATCGCCGGTTGCCCCATCCACCATAGACGATCGACTCCGCTCGATGCCCATGCCCACCCAAGTTTTTTTCACGCCCCCACTGCCCGGTGGCTAATTTGTAAGACGTCGTAACGGCAGCTATTGTAAAGAGAGAAACAAAAAAGCCAGCCCAAGCATCTCATGCACTAGCGGAGATTGAAGGAGCAGAGTCGGCTGGAGGACAGGTACGAGAAAAACGGTGTCTACCAAGACTGCCTCCACCAATACCTAGGTATATTCCAACAAGAGCGAAGGCGCTAGGCGCGGGATTGAGCGAGACAAGCCGTCTTCTCGCTTGACATTATCACCTTCCATATCAGTCCTTGGTGTTTACTCACCCTTGCAATGCAGCGCCGACAGCTAGCTTTGTTGGCAAAATAGCACGTTTGGGTCTGCACCTGGATCACGTGGCACATGAAAAGAGATCGTTTCGCGCAGTGGATTTCGCGTAGATTCCGCCAGTATGCATCCTCCCATGTATATCAGAATACCAACGACTTACCCACCAATAAATACCAGGCCTATCGCATCCATTCATTCCGCAATTTCTTTCCTGCTTATTGTTTGCATACTCACATGCGACTCTACCAGTCAGCCAGTCGGTCCGGGGTTTCGCGTTCACGATCCACACTGTAGCCGAAAGTCGACTTCCGCACGACATAAGTAGCTGATCATAGAGCTCTATAGTACAGCTCAACAACATTTCGCCGCCAAAAAGCCCAATTCCCGGTACAGACAGAGACACTCAGGACGGGGAACAGGACGATGGACACGAACAAATCATCCCAGAACCCGACCTCTTACAGCATGCCTATCAGGCAAAACCAAGCGCAAGTGCTACGACAACAACGCCTGCACAACAGTACCCACAAATACAGCCTCGAACACACTCCCAACCACAAAGCCCACCTCGAGGCCAATCTACTGTGACAGTTCAGTTCCATCACTACCAACCACCGGATTATCCAACCGCCACCTCCACATCCGACACAATATCCTGTAAGGCCACCTGCTACTCTGCACCCTCTCCCACAGCTTTGCACCCTCACAAGCGTCTTGCTCTCCCAAAATTTTCCAACTCCCAAAATCCCTGACTCCCGACACACTTGACTTCCTAACCGTGTTTAACCTACATTTCTTTGCTCCAAACTTCCCGGAAGTTGAGCTTTATCAATCCTCCAGTGCTCGATCTATCGAGCCTCAAGCGCTAAATCGATATTACTACCGGATCGTTTGAACCTCATCCAACGAAACAGTAGCGACCAGCTCAAACACTTCACACCTCCCTTCCATACGAAAAACACTAACATTCTCCCTTCACATCCAGATAACAGCTCCATTTCCAAGTCCCACGCGTCCCACACCCGCGGCCATTCGCAGGAGCGAACCGGGAGCAACTTAGTGAGAAAGGGATCAGCGCAAGAGCCACGGGGGTAAGGGCGGGGCAAGTGGGCAAGGGGAAGGCGCCGAGTAGCTCAGCGGGATGACACGTAGAGGTACGCCCAGATCTCGATCGCGTGGGGGGATACGAGCGTGGCTAGATATCGCCAGCGATGGTGCTGTCGCGTGAACGGTCTCGACGAACGAGTGGGAAGAGAAGACTAAGCGAGAAGAAACGTGGTTAGAGTAGGAGGGTGAGAATTGTAAGATGTGAGACCTGATGGTGACCATGGCAGATGGGATAGACAAGGTGAAAATGTTGAGGAAGATCGGTGTTTCGACCAGCGTCGTGTGGCAATGTAATTTTGAAACTTCGCTTGAACATGTCGCTCACTCGAATACGAAGCGAAGCCTTGCATCATGCCTGTACCGCAATACGTAGGTCAAGCGTCGAGGCGATCTCACCGCAACGGAGCCTCGCCCTTCCCGCGACTCTTCCGCTCATCATCATCACATCAGGTGGAAACTGCACACCCATCAGGCCCATCAAATTACTCGCAGGCCCTGCCATACCGGCAGCCATTGAACGCCTTCAGCATATTCTCTCTGCGAGGTTGTAATCGTTATCCAACACATCCTCCCGCTCTCATCTGCGTCTTCCTCTGAATCTCCTCCACCTTCGCCTTGCCTTTGCCCCTTCGCTGACATGATCGGTGGTTTCGCTTGCCCCTTGCGCGCCCTGACTCTTTGGCCCCGATCAGGATTCAATCCAAAGCACCGCGGCCGAACAATTCAGCCTCCATCATCTCAGAGTTTCGTGGATCTCCTCGTCTTCTTCGCGATCTGCCTCCTCCGCAAGAGCCAGCTCGCGTGCATCATCATCGGTGAGGATGGCTTTCTCAGCGGCGGACAGAGTCGAAGTTCTCGCGTTTTTCGTACTCGGCGTACTCGGCGTCGCGTCCGCGTCGTCGCTTTCGTCGTCGTCGCTCGCGTGTTTAGATGTTGAGTCTGAATCCTCCAGGTCGTCCCAAGCGCCGCCTTCCGGGGGGAGTTATCATCCACGTCCATGGGTCCAAGCCACCGCACCGTCAATGCCGGCTTCTTCGTCGTTCAAGAAAGCGTTGAAACGTTCCACCATCTTCTTCAAATTTGCAGCATCCTTGTCGCCGAAGCCTTCCTTCCACCTTTGCCAGCTAGCTCGCGCTCGACCCGGCAAAGTCGATGTTCAACCGCTTCGTCATCGTCGCGCCGGGGCCACGATGCAATCTCAGCATCGGTCGGCATAACATCGTTGCCTTCGTCCAGATCCCAGGAGCAGTTTGATCTCTCTGTGGCCGTTTTGTCCGCGTAGATCTCATGTTGGACGAGCATTCCAGGCCCGCCATGAGTTTGACGGCTATCTCCGCTTTTTCCGGCGCCTTGCCTTGCCTCTTGAGCTGCTCGAGCGCCGTGCCATAGACACCAGGTGGGTCCCAATTTTGAGCAAGAAGTTGTGCCGCAGAGAACTTTTTGTAAATCTGGTGCTAACCTCAACGAAGTCTTCTGGAGGAAAAGCGAGCGCTTGTCGCGACTTCGGGCTCTAGCAAGCGTAGTGCAACTGGGTCCGTAAGTAGAAGGCCTCACAGCAGGCGAGATGCACGATGGTTTCAGGTGCAGGATGGGCGATCTTGCGCGGCAACGGTGGGTGGCATGGTGCTGATTCGCGGAGATAGCCTCAGGATAGCCGTTGAGACGATGGAAGGCCTCCTTTTCGATCTTTGGGATAGTGTTGGGGCCGCGCAGGTATTTTCTCCGGATAACCGATAGCGCTTCAGTCAGGTTCAGCGGCGCTGGTGTCTCTTCTTTCGATAGCGGTATGATAAGGAGTCGATGGTGGTTGATCCAAACTCTGTTCTCTGCGACCTCTGGGTTTAGCCAGTTCGGAAGAGCGTTAGCAGCCTCTATCAGCAAGAACTCGCCGTCTGTGTCGTAAATTCTGATCCAGGCGTCTTTGAATTCTTTGCCAACTCTCTCAGGAAGTACACTATCAGCCACTCGTCGGCAACGCTGTCGCCATAGTTGGTGGTACCTTTGAGCAGCCATCGACCGTCCTCTCGGACAAGGTCCAGCTTGATAGAGTCGCGTTGCCAGATGTACTCCTTCAGAAATTTCTTTTCTAGAGCTGTTAGTGCGCGCTGAATGCCTGCAGACGCTCTCTGGTCTGGACAGCGGAGAGCTTGGGTCGATGATGAAGACCATGTATTCACCACACATCTTCGGGCAGTCGCTTCGGGAAGCCGTCGAAACCTTCGCCAAACCATTTGAAGTCATCCTTTGGACCTTCCATGGCTATGTTTGCGGATGCGCAAGACTGTGTAAGTGGTGGCTACGATGGGTCGGAATGGAAGTTTTTGGAAGGTTTGGACTTGATTCGAGGCACCAGTGGCGCATGACTTGCCGCCTTGGCGGCATGTTCGGCTGGGTCGCACCTTTCCATCCTCAGTTAGCGCGCTTGCAGCCGCTGGGGCACGGGGCCATCCTATGCGTTGCCGTGTTTGTTTACTGGCACATGCAGTGAGTGTCCCTCTTGCTGCGCATTGCAGACCCGCCATTTCTCTCGCTCATGGATTAGCAAGAGACATATCTAATATGGCGCACTTTTGTCGATACACCGCACCGAGCGCGGCGACGCGACGCGTATGAGCCAGACCGGCGTCGACCTCACTGAGCTCGAGTCTTTCCAGGCGCCACGACCGCGACAACCTTTAAAACCAACGAAGGGCGCGCGAACCCCACGAAATCCTCTCGCTGCCCTGCGCAACCCTGCCGCGAAAGCCGAATTCACACCGCTCGCGAAGAGTGCGACTGCCAACCGAACGCGATAAGTAAATGGCCTACTCCAGGGTGGCATTGCTACACCAGCTGCTTTGAAGAAGGGATTTGAATTGGGCGGTACCCCTTTGCGGAGGCAAGCACAATGAACGCGCTGTCCAGCTCGTTCAGCGAGTCTGGTGTTGGCAGCCAGACACCAGTGCCCCAAGCCGACTCGAGTGATTTGAGCACGCCAATGGCTCTGCACAGGCGCCCAGAGGCGAGTTCGACGATGGAAAGGGCCTCACGCTCAGGAGCAAGAAGCGGTAAGTGTGCTACACGACAACGCGCGCAGGTATCTTTGCGCCTACTGTGTCTCCCATCGCATACTAACAGGGGACAGCGTCTCGAGCAAATCGACAAAGAGAACTTTGGTCTCAAACTCAAGATCCACTTTCTGGAAGAAAATTTGAACAAGCTGGGCCTGCACTTCCAGAAGGAAACATGAAGAAAACGTCAATCTCAAATCGGAGAAGGTCAGATGGCGCGACATTCAAAGCACATCAAAGCACTCAAATGTTCTGAAGGATCTTGAGAACTTGCGCGGCAACTGAAGGAATATGCTGAGAAGGTCAGCGACGGCACGCTGACGAAGGCATGCGCGAAGTAATGGACGAGCTGCGACAGGCTGCCGACGAGGCGCGCCGCGGGAGACCAGAACGGTTGCGGGGGGAAGTTGGAGCGCGCGGCGACCAAGACGAGCGAAAAGGTCAGCTCTGAGTTGGAAAATGCGCAAGACGAGCTCGTGGACCGAGACCGACAGCTGGACGAATATGAAGACAAGATTGAAAAGCTGGAAGAAGGCTCAGGACACAAGGTGCAGACGACGGGGCGATACAGGAAGGATCGTCAGTTAGGGGCAGGCACAAAAATCAAGGATCTGGAAGCGCGGCTGCGTTCGCTCGAGCAGTCTCAAGCGACGGATGCGGAGGAGAAACAACGCCAGATCGAAGAACAGGCGGAGCGAATTATTGATCTGGAGGAAGAGCTCAGGACCGTGACACGCTCGAAGGATGCCGAAATCGATGCTGCAGGGACAGGCTCGATTCGCTTCGAGGCTTAAGGAACAGGAACTGCGCGAGGTGGAGCAACAGCTGGACGACGCAGAAAAGCGGCTAGGTGGGGTGGAAGACGACAAGCGGCGTGCCGTATCCCAACAGAGGACCGCTTGCGGACTGTCGAACGCGAGAAGGACGTAGAAATCAAGGCATTACAGCGGCAGCTACATACCTTCAAAAGCGAGAAACAAACCGAGTTGGATGCGTTGCACGAGAGGCTACAGCTCGCGAGTCGCAGGAGACAGCCAGGTCCAACTTGCGCAACAAGCTGCGCGCGATGCGCACAAAAGGTCCTCGATGTTTGAGAAGAACGTGGAATCCAACTACTCAATCCCCAGAGTCGATGACGCCGAGATCAAAGCCGATAGAGCTCGACAATTACCGCAAACAGCTGCAAGATGCGATGCAAAAGATTACACGTTTGCGGCATGAGACTTCATCGCCACGAGCAACAGCAGGTGGAGCGGCTCCGTAGGATGCTCATACAAAAGACCGTGAGATCGACAACTTGGAAAAGATTCGCCGGGAACGCGATGATGCCACCCAAGATCAATGGTCTTCGCTCGAACCTGCCAGCAAAGTTCTCAGGTCGAGGTGCTGGTACAAAGCTACGCGTGAACGTGATGCACTTTCAGGCAGCTTACCGATCTTCGACGCGAATTGGACGATGCAGCACAGGAAGTAGAAGATCTACGATCTGCACTGTCTGCAAAGGCTCACAGATTGAGTCACTGCAAAAAGCCAGCCGTGAACGGGATACCCTCGCGCTTGAGATTGAGAGTCTACGTCGGAAAGGGACAACTTTACTCAAGACGCTTTTTCAGCTGCGCACCGCTATGTCCAGCAAAGACAGCCAGATTGAAGCCCTGCGAAGGTCACACGCGAGACAGGACCTTTTCGCGTGATCTCTCCAACCTGCAATCCCTCGCTTCAGTCTCGCGAGCGCGATGTTCTGAACCTCCAGAGAAGATCGAGTCTCACGAAACCACCCACCTCAGAGCTTCAGCGGCTGAGGATAGAGTTGAGTGATCACCCGCGACCTCGATACAGCCCGACGTACTATCTCTGAACGCAATGCAGAACTGGATGCTCTAAAAGCCATGCCGACGAGCCGCGGGCACAGCTTGATGTCATGCAGGGTTTGGTCGTGAGCGAGATGACGAATTAGAGACTTTGCGATCGAAATGAATGATCGCAAGGTGAAAGTCGAATCTCTGCAACGATTGGCGGAAAGAGAGACTGGAGGCTCTGGGTCGCTCAAGGCTCAGATGGAGCAAGAAAGCAAGACTTGGATGACGAAGTCGATGTATTGCAGGAACAGGTGGATGAGGTCAACGACAGAAAACTTCGTGCGAGGACAAGATCTCGGTGCTTGAATCTATGCTTCGTGACAAAGAAAGCGAACAGAGCTTTCCCACACCGAAGCGGGCCGCTCAGCGCGAGCAAAAACCGCCCTCAACGACAGATTCGCACACTGGAATCCGATGTACATGAGAAAGAAGCTCAGCTCCGCAAGCTACGCTCCAGTTCAAAGCCTCCCAGCGCGACGAAGTCGACATTCGACCAAGAACTACGCGACCTCAAAAGCCAGATCCGCGACCTGTCCCGCAACTCCGCGAAAAGGAGAGTCAGCACCGCATCCTTCCAAGCGTCCGTCAAGCTGCCCAACAGAAAGCGACCAATGAAGCCATAGATCTAGACGCCCAAACCCAAGCTCTCGAAGCGCCACGTTAAGAAATCAACGGCCTGGCGAAGCAGTCCAGTATCTCCGCGCGCGATGCGTCCGCGCCGAAGGCTTCGAGGTCGCTCGGCTGCAAAACGCTTCTTCCTCATGATGATCGAGGTGGCGCAATCAATGGTAAGTCCCTCCTCGCCCTTCTTCTGCCCTCTGCCTATCCAATCACTGACGATGAAATAGCAACCAAGAAGATCTGCATTTGATTTCTGAGATGACATCACACCCGATGTATCGATTCACACGAAGCCTACGCTTAAAGCTGCGGGTCTGGCTGTCGTTGCTGCGCTGGGGATGAAGAGATTGAGTGATGGGTGGGCGGGACAGAGGAAGGTGCATGCAGCTTGTGAAGACGCTAGAAGGCATGCGGAGGAAAAAGTGGTAGAACGTCTGGTGGTGTGCGTCAGCAGTTGGGTTTTGCGAAGTAGATGTGGGCACACTGGTGTAGGCTCTTAGGCTCAGGGGTGTTGTGAGAGATGTCAGGCGTTTTGGGAGCGTATTGTTATTGATATGCATGGGTTGGTGTTATTGGCGTCTCTGTGATTAGGGCTCTGGTGGATTGTTGAATGGCTGAATGAACAGATTGTTTTGATGTCTGGGTTGTGGTGCATGGTGGTGGGCGTGTGAGCTCGTGCTTGGTGGCGTAGCTCATGACAAGCTAGGAGAGTTGATTTTGGTGTAGTATGCTCCTATTCTTTTGTGGTTGGGACAGCGTTCAGCTGATTGTGTAACAATGGAGGGAATGCACTTGTTTGTCGTCTATGAATGGTAAATAACTGAGTCTGCTTTTACTTTTGTCTATCATCCTTTCTCCCCATCGTGTTTAATATATATGCTGCCAAACTTCCTGCATCCTCAGGTGATTTCCAGACATGCTGCTCATCTATTATACGTACGCCAGTCTGGCCTGTGCCGAGCCGACTTCATCTTCTGTGGCGGAGCAAGGCTAACCTTCTGCCCCTTCAGGGTAGAATTTTCTTAACCGTTGCATCTTCTATACGAGGCCCGGAGCGAGTAAATTGAACTATAAGGCAGGTGTACTGGTAAGCTCCGCAATCATTGGAGTTTTCTTTGGTTTGTAAGCCCTGTGGAGTCTATCTTTGGTGGTTTTCTGCAAGTCACCTATCGAGAAACTGACAAACTGCAGGTACCTACGATTCGTTCATCACTTGGAACTGTGTTGAAGCTGGCTGAACGGTATACAGTTCTGACCTTCACTAGATTTCAACCTGACTTTAACTGAGCTGGTATATAAACCCTTCATCGGGTAGCAGCTGTATTTATAACCCTTCTTACTCATAACACAAATCAATCTCGAACAACTCAACGACTTCACCGACCTTAATCACAAATTTCGACCCCAAGGCAATACCTTCCTCACTCATCGCTCCGGCTTACCCGTCACTCTCCACCCGTCACTTTCGGTCCCGCCGGACGCATATGCGCTCGGTCTTTGCCTCTGTGAGTACAAAGATCAGAGTCACCCTATTACCAGCGCCTTCAGATTAGTCAGCGCCCAAGGACTGGGTCGGCAGCGACGGCATGGGCGACTTCAAGAACACTGGCATCCTCCTCAGTACGTACAAGTTGAGTCATGAGAGGCAAGACAGACACTTTCTGGCGAATGCGTATCCAAAAACTTACATTTGTCTTTTAAAAACACATTCCTCTACATCTTCAAACTCCTTTGACTCACACTGCTGAACTATATACACACAATTAGGGCAAAAGCTCTGCTATGTGGTCTCAATGTCTACGTGTGCCAATCACAAAGAGACAAAAAAGTTCATTGTATCTTGGGTATAAAAATGTATGCGCGTCCCTCTGCTGGTGAACTTTATCTTTCTCATCAAAAACGTTGGCCCATTACTACTGACATTTCACACAGATTTCAATACATGTGAACTTGGTTGTTGTATGCTCGATCATAGCCGTCGCTTGCTAAGCTGGACATCCTGAATTTCTTATCACGATGATGCATGTCTACTAAGCGAGTTGTCCCACTAAGTTGCCACCTAACACTGGCGTAGCGGCTGCTGGCTTTTAAGTCTTCTTCCACGACGACCGCCGCCGACGAGGCTTCGGTCAGAAGATCCCATAACTCCTACCGAGACGCGAGACCTCATGGAAGCCTGGCTTCGAGGCGGTACCTACCGCGAGATCTGCCTGGAGCTTTGCCCAGCCATGACCCGGCGCAGTGCTGGGCCGTGAAGGAATGCAAGCGCCTGCAGCGCATGTACTTCTGGCAGCGTCCTCCGATGAAGCAGGGTGTGCCGATTTCGGGGCGTGCCGAATATGGGCGGCTACCGGGTCCGCGCTGGGTTAAGGCTAGCATCATGAAAAGGTATAAGGTGGGGGCTGAGTACGAGGTGAGGGTGGCAAGGCGTGGGCTGTCTAGATTCAGACTCCGTGCCCGCAAGAGCTGGCTGTTAGTGCTGGTTTGTACAGTACTAGGGAAAATTTTGGATCCGTGTTGTCTCACATCTCGATTCATTCGCGCAAGGCCGATCTGGAACAATCACCTCGTGCATTTCGACGACATTTTCAACCTCCTTGAACGACTCACTGCTCAATCCTCTGACTCACGGAATTCTATGGACAATCCTGTCGTACCAAACTTGCAGACCAGGAACTTTCTGCCTTGAACTGGAATTCCACTATCGCAATGAAGACCACCTCTAAGTGGTTACTCCGAGCACTTTCACAGCATTTTCAACTCTTCTCTCATCACCCCTAATTTGCTCCACTTCCCTAATGTCCCAGATATCCCCAAAACCACCCTTTCTTCTCTCCTGCACCAGCATCCCTATTTCTAGAACCGCACCCTTTTTTTCATTCACCTCATCGGAACCCCTTGTCAATTACTCCGGACTGGCCTAAGCTCCCAACGACGTAATCCCATTCGAAACTAGATAGAACTCTCGGACCACGACGGGTACTTCTAGTCATATTTTTTGGATCCACGCGTCTGTAACGGCAAGTATTTGGCTAATGGCGATGTTGAATCAAACAAGTGGATGGAATGATTTGGTAGATAAGCCAACCTTAGCTTCTTATGGCCAAGAATAAACAAACATCACTCATCAAATGGGCTCATTGACCGCCGGTATTGCATAAATTCCCAGCAAAAAAATTAAAAAATAGAAAAATGAACACGTCACAGAACACGTACTGAGGAAGACTTGCCTGCCATGTTGCTGGCACCTGCAGTGGATATCACGTGATTACCGAGAGCACGCCGGCTCCTGGGCCCAAAGACCACCCAAAAGCTTCCCCACGCTTACAGGAGTCACGGATGGCTTGTAAAAATGATTTTCACATGGTATAAGCTACGTGGAGGTACAAACTCAATCGAGACAAAAGTACTTAGTCATGGTTTTCTCGCTTGTGTTGCCCCAGATCAGGTTGACAACACCACAGCTCGGCGAAAGAGATGACTATATCGTACGCCGAGGCATGCATGCGCGAAGTCTCACCTGCCAGAGTCAGAAGCTGAACAGTCCCGTCAAGAATCAGTGCAGTGGGGACGATATTTGTCTTCATTTTTAAAACGACAGCTTGACATCACCATATTGGAAACTCATAATTTCATATGCTATGACATCGTCCAAAATATCCCAACAGGTTGTCGCTTCTGTCCTGGGCACCAAATATTACAAGAAATACAACCCACGGTATCATATCCCCCCATCTTGCCCAACGACCTACACGCTCCCAGCGCTCTCTCCTTATTCGTTTTCTTCGGTAACGTCTTCGTGCAATCTTTCATGTCCTTCAAATTCGTCACCCTAACAAGCTCATTCTAGTGCAGGTCAGTATTCATCGTAGGACAAATCCACGACGTTCAAAGCCACTCACCGAATATACGCCTTGGCATAATCCTCATTCAATGCGGTTGATCCCCACAAACTCCAACCACTCATCATGAATCTTAGGATGTAC
>JAFKAK010000509.1:15000-22552 GCA_019914995.1 Acanthochlamys bracteata
TTCCCCTGGGTTAGTAATTTTGATAATATATCAAAATTTTTGGATCTTGATCAAAAGGAATTCCTATTATTCCAACGAACAAAGTAAATAATACCAATACAAGCAGAGAAATAGCATAGTATTGTCCGATTCATGAGGATACATGGAAGTATATTTATTTCCATAGTAAGTACGAAAATCTCGCATTTGATTTCTTACATTATTACCACTTTTATATGTATCCTTTGCAAAAAAAGGAGGCCTTATTATTCACAAATACATTTTTATTGACTGTTTCAGGTGCTTCTTTTCCCCATATAGATATTGAATAGAACAGGCTATTTTTAGTACTACTGTAATTTTTTAAAATGAAGGTTCAAATACCCATCAAAAGTAAGTAAATATATACAGAAACACATATAAAATGCAGTTAGTCCCACTGTGAAATAAGCTATTATGGCAAATATTGGTGAATACAACCAACTATCATTAAAATTTCATCTTTGGACCAAAAACAAGCAAGAGGTGGAATACCACAAAGGGAAAGTGTACCTAATAAAAAAGAAGTTTTTGTAATTGGAACATATCTTCTTAAACCACCCATAAGAACCATATTCTGACTTTTATCTGGTGAATATCCAACAATGGGTTCCATTGCATGAATAATAGATCCAGATCCTAAAAACAATAAAGCTTTAGAGTAGGCATGAGTGATCAAATGGAATAAAGCAGCTCGATAAGAACCTATACCTAGAGCTAACATAATATAACCCAATTGAGACATTGTAGAATAAGCTAAACTTCTTTTAATGTCTCTTTGAGCAAGAGCCAAAGTAGCTCCTAATAGGACTGTTATTACACCTATTAAAGAAATAAGATCCATTATGTAAGGTATAACTATGAAAAGAGGAAAAAGCCGAGCTACAAGAAAAATTCCTGCTGCTGCTACCATAGTAGCAGCATATATAAACCGAAATAGGAGTGGGCCCTTCCATGGCGTCAGGTAACCATACGTGAAGTGGAAATTGTGCAGATTTCGCAATTGCAGCTACGAATAATAAAGAAGCACATAGAGTAGCAAATAAAGAATGAACTCCATTATTATGGATCAAGTTATTAACTATTTCGAACAAATCCCGAAATTCTAAACTACCTGTTATCAATAAAGACCTAAAATTCCTAATAATAAACCAAAATCTCCTACGATTAGTTACAAAAGCCTTTTGACAAGCACTTGCTGCACTTGGTCGTGTGAACCAAAACCCTATTAATAAATAGGAACACATTCCAACTAGTTTCCCAAAAAATATAAATTTGTATCAAATTAGAACTAGTAACTAATCCCAACATGGAAGCATTGAAAAAACTCATATAAGCAAAAAATCTCAAATATCCTTGATCATGAGACATATAATTGTCACTGTAAATAAGAACCATGATTCCAACCGTAGTAATTAGTATCGACATAATAGAAGTAAGTGGATCAATCAAGTGTCCAAACTCTAAGGAAAAATCATTATTGATGGTCCAAGACCATAGATATTGATAGATAAAACTTCCATTTATTTGCTGAATAGACAAATTAGCCAGAAACCACCATAGCTATACTCAACAGTAAAACACTAAGAAAAAGCCCACATACGACGTATATTTTTGTTGCTGTCGGAACAAGCAGAAGTCAAATCCTATTGACATAGTAACTGGAATTGGAAGAAAAGGTATTATCCACGCATATTGATATGTATGTTCCATAAGAAAACAAATTTTTATTTTTTATTCTTATTAATTTAATTTATTAATTTAATTGTTTACGATTCACCAATTCTTATTCTTATCTCTTTCGAAAAGAACAATAATAAAAGAAATCAACAAAAAAATCAAAAAGAAAATTGAATTTTTATTATTATGACTTTTTTTCCCAGATACTTTGAAATATTCAAACAACAATGGGTTGGTCAACAATGAGTTGGTCAAATAATATGATCAAATAACTAAGCAAAGGTTATTTTCCAATTAATTATTAACTAAAGAAAAAAAAGATGACTAAAATTCTCTTTTTTATTAGATAATAGAATGTCTTGTTTAACAGATTAACTGCTGGTTTGAATTATAGGTATAGGCACAATACTCGTAACTTTATCAATTAATATAAGATTCCAATTTTCTTCTTTTTATGTGCTGATGCGCACATATCATATATGCACATATCATAGAAATTTCTATTATATTTGTATCTTAATGAAACAACTATTAAACACATAACGTAATAAGTATGGATAATGACTAAAAAGAACGATCAATACATGTCTTTCACATACAACGATAAAATTAGTAACTTTTTTTTGAATGGCGGTTCCAAAAAAACGCACTTCTATATCAAAAAAACGTATTCGTAGAAATATTTGGAAAAAAAGGGGATATTTAGCTGCAAAAAAAGCTCTTTCTTTAGCTAAATCGGTTTCCACGGGACATTCAAAGTTTTTTTTGTGCGACAAACAAGTAATAAAGACTGAGAATAATCTGAATCAGGCATGGCTTGAAGAATTTTCAATTCTTTAAGATAAATAAAAAAATTTACTATTTACCAATATTGATATTTAGGAGTTACATAGTTCCATATTCCATATAAGTACATATAAGTCTTAGTTATAGTTAGACCTAGTTGCTGTATAGAATAAGAATTTTTCTGTCTACTGGGTTTTAAAGTTTTTTTTGTATTATCTTTTTTATCAATTAACTTTTTTGCTTTTTTTACTTTTCGCAATAGAAAAATATTTTTCTATTGCGAAAAAGATAAAATCAAACTTTTTTTATGTCGATCCAAAAATACTAAAAAAACTAATTGTGTTATAATTAAGAATTTTGTACATTTGTACACAAGAAGAAAAAAGAATATGGTACTAAACTAAGCTATCAAAATTGTTAGAAAAGTTCCTTGATTTAGTGATGAAGTTGTGATACAAAAGAAATCCTAAGTATTTGTTTTTTTTTTTTCATTGACTTTTTTGTTTTGAATACATGAAATCGGATAAATGAAGAATGAATCTTCAAAAGAAGATAGAAAAAAATTCTTAGTTCTATATCTCTACTTAGTACAAAGTACAAAAATATTGAATTGCAACCCTTTCGGGAGAGCTTATTTTTTTTTTTAGTATTTTAGTAAATGAAAGTTGATTATGAAAACGGAATCCTATGACGATACTAACTAAAGATTATTGAAGAATCAAATAAGAATTTGACTGAGTATTTATTCATTGATTCTAATGTTTACTAAACTATATCCATTCCTTGAATCTCGACGATTCAACACGAATTAACTATTATTATTTCAAGGAAGCCGCCATGGTGAAATTGGTAGACACGCTGCTCTTAGGAAGCAGTGCTAGAGCATCTCGGTTCGAGTCAGTGGCGGCATCCTCTAAAAGGATACAATGAATCCTATAATGTATCAATTCCCCATTTACATTTTCTAGACCCTTTTTACTTTTTATTTATTTATGATATTTACGACTTTAGAACATATATTAACTCATATCTCTTTTTCGATCATTTCAATTGTGATTATGATTCATTTGATGACTTTATTAGTCCACGAAATCGTAGGATTACGCGATTCGTCGGAAAAGGGAATAATAGCTACTTTTTTATCTATAACGGGATTATTAGTTACTCGTTGGATTTATTCGGGCCATTTTCCATTAAGTAATTTATACGAGTCATTAATCTTCCTTTCGTGGAGTTTCTCCATTATTCATCTGATTCCCTATCTTAGGAATCCTAATCTTAGGAAGATTAAAAACGATTTAAGTACAATAACTGCGTCAAGTACTATTTTTACCCAAGGCTTCGCTACGTCCGGTCTTTTAACTGAAACCCACCAATCTGCAATATTAGTACCTGCTCTACAATCTCAGTGGTTAATGATGCACGTAAGTATGATGTTATTGAGCTATGCAGCTCTTTTATGCGGATCATTATTAGCAATAGCCCTTATAGTTATTACATTTCGAAAAAACATCGATATTTTTTGTAAAAACAAAGATCTCTTAACAAATTCATTTATCTTTGATGAGACCGAATGTGTGTGAATGAAAAAAGTGCTTTAAAAAGCACTTCTTTTCTCTCATTTCGAAATTATTACAAATATCAATTAACTCAACGTTTGGATTATTGGAGTTATCGTATCATTAGTTTAGGGTTTATCTTTTTAACCATAGGCATTCTTTCTGGAGCGGTATGGGCTAATGAGGCGTGGGGATCTTATTGGAGTTGGGATCCTAAGGAAACGTGGGCATTTATTACTTGGACCATATTCGCAATTTATTCACATACTAGAACAAATCAACCTTTGCAAGGTACAAATTCGGCGCTTGTAGCTACTATAGGATTTCTTATAATTTGGATATGCTATTTTGGAATCAATCTATTAGGAATAGGTTTACATAGTTATGGTTCATTCGCATGAACATCGAATTGAACGAACTACATGAAGAATGTATAAGAACATTGTTCTATATATAATGAAGGTTTGTGCAAGTTTTTGAGAACCGTTTGTTCAAACGGTTCTCAAAAACTCAAAGCTTTCTAGATGGATCTTATTACAATTCTAATTAACTTTTTTTCACTTTACACTTACTTTTTTTTTTTTGTTTTGTATCGTACAGGAACTTAAAAAAAAAATTATCAAAGAATTATACTTGAATTCTAAAATAGAATATAATAATTATAAAATATAATATAATACTTTTTATATAAAATTAATATAATATTTTTTTTAGAAAATAAAACTTTCTATCTCATTAATGAGAACTATCTATGAAAGTAATTAAATAAGATAGCTTGCACCTTATCAATGGATAGCGAAAAAGAACGAAATCTGGATAAATACCAATACCTATTACGGGAGAAGGGTACAGATCGAAACAAACAGTTCTCGTGGTCCAGAATCTACAAAATTGGAGTTTGGAACATTAAATAGCTTGTAGCCATAGAACATTTGACGTGACATAGATAATAAATAAATAGGAGTTAAAATCATTCCAATTGCCATTATAAAAGTAATTAGTATTTTTGACATTAAAAGATATTTTTGGCTAGTAATTATTCCAAAAAATACTACTGATTCTGCAACAAAACCACTCATTCCTGGCAATGCAAGAGAAGCCATTGAAGCTACTGAACATAGTAAACATTTTTGGCATTGGGATAGATATTCCCCCATTTCGTCGAGATAAACAAGACGTGTTCTATCACAACTTGTTCCCGCCAAGAAAAACAGTGCAGCACCAATAAATCCATGAGAAGTATTTGTAAAATAGCTCCATTAAGTCCCATATCTGTTATAGAACCAATTCCTATAATTATGAAACCCATGTGAGATACGGAAGAATAGGCTATTCTCTTTTTTTAAATTGCGTTGACCGAGAGAGGTTGAAGCTGCATAGATTTTGCATCGTTCCCACTATTACCAACCAGGAGAAAATATAGAATGAGCATGGGGTAATAATTCCATATTGATTCGAATCAACCCATATGCTCCCATTTTTAATAAGATTCCAGCTAGAATACATACATGTACTGTAATGTGCTTCCCCCCATGGGTATCTAGTAACCATGTATGTAGGGTATAATCAGTGATTTGACAGCATAAGCAATAAGAAGCCAAAATATAATATTATTTCCAATCCCACAGGATAGGATTGATTAGCTAGTCTTTCCAAATTTAATGTGGGCTCGTTGGAACCATATAAACCCATAACTAGAACTCCTATTAAGAGGAAAATAGAACCTCCTGCAGTATACAAAATAAACTTTGTAGCTGAGTACAGACGTTTCTTTCCTCCCCACATGGATAAAAGTAAGTAAACAGGAATTAATTCTAACTCCCCATGAGGAAAAAAAAGTAAAAGGTCTCGAGAAGAAAATAATCCCATTTGACCGCTGTACATTGCTAACATCAGGAAATGGAACAATCGCGAATTTCGAGTAACGGGCCAAGCCGCTAAAGTTGCTAAAGTAGTGATAAATCCTGTCAGTAAAATAGGTCCTATCGAAAGTCCATCAATTCCCAGTCTCCAGTGAAAATCAAAAAAATTTATCCATTGATAATCCTCCTCCAATTGTATTAATGGATCGTCCAATTGGAAATGATAACAGAATACAAAAGTGGTTAGAAGGAGTTCTAATAAACAAATACAAATAGTATACCACCTAACAACCTTATTCCCTCTATGAGGGAGAAAGAAAATTGAAGAACCTGCAAATATTGGCAAAACTACAATTATTGTTAACCAAGGAAAATCACTCGTGATAAAGACAAGATACGCTTTGACCAGAAAAACCCGTCCTCGAAAAATCAATTATTCCGAGGACGGGTTTTTTTTATCGTAAAGAAGGAATCAAATGATTCAAGTGGAGTTTTTTTGTAAGGTATCAATAAGCTAGACCCATGCTGCGAGTTGTTTCATGCCATAAATAAACACGAACACTCAAAAAATCTGTTGGGCAAGCAGATTCACATCTCTTACAGCCTACACAATCCTCGGTTCTTGGCGCAGAAGCAATTTGCTTAGCTTTACACCCGTCCCAAGGTATCATTTCCAATACATCTGTTGGGCAAGCTCGTACACATTAGTACACCTATACATGTATCATAAATTTTTACTGAATGTGACATTGGATCTATAAAACATAAAAAATTTTCGATCTGGTAAAGTAAAATATATATAATTTTATTGTAAACACCAGACGAAGCAGTAATTTATCCAATTTTTTAAGAATCAATCCATTTAAAAATCTGTATGAGCAAGGGCCAAGAGACTTTGATTTCTGTTTAAACAACCATGATCGTGCAAGTCGCAGATGCGAATTCCAATTTATATTATTAAAATAAATTATAGATGATGATTACGATTAATTATTCAATAAATTTGATTGATTGATACGAGTTGATTTTCTGTTACGATGGATCGATGAAACTATAGCTAACCCAATAGCTGCTTCAGCAGCCGCAATAGCTATAACAAAGATTGAGAAAATGTCTCCTTTTAATTGTCGATTATCAAATAAATCAGAAAATGTTACGAGATTGATATTAACCGAATTTAGTATAAGTTCAAGACACATAAGTGCTCTAACCATGTTTCGACTAGTGATCAATCCATAGATTCCAATAGAAAATAAATAGACACTCAAAAAAAGTACATACTCGAACATCATTGACAAACCCCTCATTTATTTTGATTCATTTCAATATGAATAACAGTTCAAAGGATTCGATTGATTAGAATCGAACAATTACATAACAATTTAAGGTATTGGCAATAGATTTAATTAAAAATAAAAACCTTTCGTTTTTTTTTATTTCGATTTAGAATTTCTAATTCTACGAATTAAAAATTCTAAGTATTTATTATTGACGAGCCATAGTAATTGCACCTATCAAGGATACTAAAAGAATTATAGAAATAAGTTCAAACGGAAGATAAAAATCCGTTGATAAATGAATCCCAATTTGTTGAACGTTACTTATTAGGTCCTGTTCTATAATCTGGTTTGATCGTGTACTCCAAAT
>JAFKAK010000510.1:0-23756 GCA_019914995.1 Acanthochlamys bracteata
TCTCAGTTCAAAGGACCGGCACCATCCAATTCAGGTATTTTAGTTGCTTACATCGTGCGCTTTGTGAGTTCGATGATCAGCGCAGACGAAACAACAGATCCGCGAGACCATCTTCAAAGGTCTCTCAGACCCGAATCGCAAGATCCGTTCTGCTGCGGTTCGTCTACTAATCCGACATGCCATTCTTTTTCTAAAGTTCTGCCTTACATACATCGTCTCGACTATCGCGCACCCAGACTGGCCAGATGAGTACCCCGGACCTTTTCAACAACCTCATCGCCGCACTCTCCGTCTCCCTGATTCAGTCAATGGTTCCTCCAAGTCTTCGCGAGTTTATGAAGAACGATCTTACGGAAGATCAAATCACGCCCGTACTCCGCCAACTGCTCCCGGCCCCCCTTCAAGTCCTCGGCAACCCTAGGTCCGCGATTCCGTCGAGGCTGAGGCTGATCCAGCTGTGCTGATTTGGCTCCAGGTCCACTCTTTCGCCACGCGCGCGCGGTGTACCGTAGTTGTCTTCAGGCAATGTGTTGTGGGGCTTGTCGTTGAGCGCAATATCCTGAGGCAACCAAGGAAGCCTCGAGCTCTGTCCTTCCGACCTGGCTTGACGCATTCCGCGTCCTCCCTTGAAGCTGATCCACGTGCTGATGTGGCGGACGCCACCAGTTTGGGACGCCCTGTCCGTCAAGATCCAGATCTTCAAGGTGACGTGACAGTCCACAAATACCCTTCACCTGGCTCACGCAAAAAGATCCCAGACACTCAACTCAGTAGTTGCGTCCTTCCCATCCACGCTGGATGCCAACCTCTCTGCCTTCATCATCACAGCAACGACAAAACCATCTTGTTGCACTTGCACCTGCCTACGCCACATATTACCTTGCTGCGGACGGTCCTACGGCACCAATCAGTGAGGAGGACCCGGAGGGTGTGGCGGTTCCTGCCCTCGTCGCACCGGCGTTTGACTTCCTCGGCGCGTTGGTACGCAAGGGTCGTATTCGCGAATGGCTCCAGGAGCCCGGGCACGTGCAGGCATTGGTAGGCAGCATCATCATATGGGCGCAGATTACCCAGGGAGGATGAGAGCAAGTGGGAGGATAGTCCAACACGTTGTCGCCGAGGACGACGACGACGCTCAAGGCGACAATTTGCGGGCTTCTTCATTCTGAGCTCTTTGATGGTATGCCACCCGTGCAGAAAGCTAGAGGTGCGGGCTCACTGTACACTCAGAGTCTACTGGACAAGACCTGTACCATGATCGGTGCACTGAACGCGATTCTCTCATCGACTGTGGAGGAATCAAACGTCAGCGACGGGGCTGGGAACCCAATCTGGTATGGAGCCTGCCATTACATCGATTTTTACTGATGCCAGGCAGGTGGAAGCCACTTGAGGTTCTGGCGGCGCTGGTTCCGTCGGACAGCTTGCTTGGATCACAAGGATCACATCAACCTTACCGTCCTCTTCACTACGGTGATTCCTTCGTTGCTTACCTTGCGCGGTACGAAACTGATTCTGGAATTTGTACTGGTACTGATCGCTACTTGTCTTCGCATGTAGACACCCGTTCATCGCCGGTCGCGTTTGTGTTTGCAAGCCGATTCTCGCGTGCCCTGCCCGCCGAACTCGCTCAGCAATTCTTGTCTCAGCGGCCGAGGTGCTCGAGCGACGGGGGAGTCGTCATGAAGATCTCGGCTGTGAAGGCAGTTCGCAAGTCCGTGAGGTTGTCTTGTGGGTATTGCATGCCTTACTGATTTCGGTATGCCAGCTTTTGCCAAACACCACGGACGCTAGCGTGACAGGAATCGCACCGCGTGTTTTGACGGTTCTTGGACCTTCCTCTCTGCGTCGGAGGACACGCTTAGTCTCGTGACTGAGACCATTGTTGCGGTCCTTCCCGGTCGACAACGGGGAAGTGGGTGACACAGAGTTAGCTTCCATGCTCACCAACGCGTTGCTGATGTCTGGGTCAAGAATGTCAAAGGTGCCTACTAAACTTCACAGATTGCGGCTAACGTCGCCTTTCTCGTAGACCCGATTCTTCTGTCCGTGCTGACCGACGCCTTCACCGAACTCGCGAAGAGCCAGTACACACGACGGCTGTATCTACAGCAGTGCCGCGCCTTGCAGCACAACCGCCAGATCTCCAGCCCGGGCGAGATTTGGGTCGCCGCCTCTGCAGTCGAAATCATCAGCTCGATCTTCCGCGGAGCCCCTGCCGGCAATGGGCTCGGCGAGGGTGTGTTCGCCCAACTCGCGCCAGTGATCTCGGTGCACTCAACGCGAATGAGGACCGCGACCTGCTGCAGAACGGCATCATCTGTCTGACGCTGTTTGTCCGCAAAGACACGCCGCAGATTCTCGCACATCCGGAAGGGTCTCAACATGCTTCTCGCCTCATCAGCCGCACGCTCGCACCCGCGGACGGCAAACGAGTCGGGCGGTTTGGTCGTTGGCGATCTCATGCTACATCTTCTCAGGCGTGCTGGCAGCGCTCCTGTTACCATCTCTGAACGATCTTGTGCGCGCGCTGTTGGAGCGCCTGACAACGGCCAAGACAGAACATTCATCCAGAGTCTGGTCGTACCTTTCGCATACCCTGCTGTACATGCAGCGAGATCCCGTCCTCGACCTTCTGGAGAACACGACGCTCCAGAACGGTTTCCAATGGTCTGCAAGTTCTCCTGACTGCCTGGTGTGAAAACGCAGAGAGACATTCGTGGGATATTGGGCACAGCGTCTCAGGTGAGCCGCATCAACCATCCGCAAGGTAAAGCAATTGAAAGTGTGTGACAGTAACCTTGCGCTTTCGGCGCTTTTTGCATCTGAGCGACCATCGTTACAGAGCATCACAGTCCGAGGAGACCTTGTTGTCAAGCCAGAAACTTCGAACGGTGAGCAGAAATCCGCAATGTGTGCTCGCTTCACAGCGTTTGTCTCATGGACGACTCTCTCTCTATTCGCCGTACTCCAGTCATTATGACCGCCCCGCTCCAAGCAAAGTCAGATTGCCCATTTCAACTGCGGCGTCGTTCCTAATACTGACACAATCACTCCCGCAGTCCTGCATGAGTACACGGCTGTGCCATTCCCAGTCAAAGCCTCAAACTGCTTCTCCATGACCTCCAGTCGGGCGGTGACGCGGCAGCAATTTCTGCTGCTGCCAACTTGGGCGTAGAACTCGTTGATTCGGACGACGACGGAACCGATTGGGCTGACGAGGAAAGGTCGGCGAAGAGAAGTGGCTCTCGGGTCAGTCATTCTATGCGCGATGTGGTAGTGTTTACGCTGATACCGTGGCGACAGATCTCCTGGGTCCTGGCGCGAAGGGCTTTGAGGACGATGATGTTGTCGAAGAGGACGACGATGCTGACTTTGCTGACGACCCAATTTCGCAGATTGACATGAAGGTAAGTATGGATCTTTGTGCTAAAGTGTCATATGCTGATTGGAGAGCGACACAGGAACATCTCATCAACTTCCTCAGGAGTACGCGGCACGCGACATCAACAACTTCAGCGTGATTGCCGAGACCCACCTAAAACTGGAAGAAACGTTGGTGATCCAGCATGCCCTTCAGTCCGCCTAAGTTGGTTTCCTAGTGTAGTTCAGGTGGCATGTTCTCTTCACGAAGTTCATCAATCCCAGAACGTTTCGACTGGACCTCAAAGATCGCATCGTCAAAATATCTCTACCATACAGCTTCGTTTTTTTGGCTTCGTAAAATGGGGTTCTAGACTGGTACCTTGCTAATTGACGATTTCTCCGGAGTGTCACTGTCCTCCGAGGAGTGGCGCGGGACATCGCGTTCGCGTCGCGGCTCGAACGGCTCCTCTGCCTCCGCCACGGTTGGCTGGGACCCGCGGGAAGAGCTTGTTGAGTGCAAGGTATACTAGAAAACTAACACTGCATCCAGTGAAGAATGACAGTTGGTAGATCCGGTTGCGGCTAGAGGTACCTTTCCACCGGACGGCACAATGAATCCAGGAAGATTTATAGCAATGCCACAGATGTAGGCGCTACAATATTGATGAGCAGCCGACACGTGATGATAGAAAAAGAGCATGTAGGCACGAAGTTGACGCCGCCGGTGTAGTAGTAGCTGAGATACAATGAGCCACGAGCTAGCGATAAGGAAGCATTGGGCATACTATCCGTCTTTTCGAGCATGATACAGGTCGCTGACCTTGACCCGCTTGTGGCTGATCACGTAGTACTGGGGCCAACATGCAGCCGATGATGCTGAGGCTCGCGTAAGCAAACAGTCACGTCTCACAGACGCATTCGTACCTGCTGAGAACACGCTGTATGCGCTGAGATAGGTCGCGAGATTTGTTGCTCGAGCTCAGCAGGCGCCAGGGGAGCATCGTAAAACCAACAGTTGCTGCGACATAACCACCCCTACGAATTGTGATGAAGCGTGGTGCAAGAGATGTTAAATCGCAGCCTGCCGAAATACTGTTCGCGGCAATATTCGTCCCTATTTGCGCGATGATGAACGCAATTGGCGATGAATGCGACGCCAGCACGCTGTACGCGGAATCAGTGCCCGGAAACAAACCAAATATCCAGTTCGTACCGCTCCTTGTGACGGAGAGTCTTGCAAAATACGCTCAAATCGAGGGGGTTCCATATGCTTTCACCGTAGATGACTGTGCTTGAAGAGGACACAATGATGCCCAAGAAGGAGACCATTGCGAATGAACGGCAACGCGACTAGCTGCGGCCAGACGATGGATGAGGCTTGTCAGCGCGAGAGGCAAGTCCTGCGCGTTTGTAATGAGAGTCGCCATGTCTGAGCTTGATCTTTAGTACAATTCGTTACGAGGTTGAATGACTTACTGGCATTGAGCTCAAATGCGTTGACAAACGCCCATCCGCGCTCACTCCCGTGAATAGAGGCAGGCTGCTTGATGATGGGTCCAACACCACCTGCCTTAGCTATCATCCACGCAAAGAATGCGATGCCCTGCGATGATGTGGGAGAGCTATTCTCAAGCAAAGAAATTGACCTACCGCAGTCGGTGCAACAATCGACTAAAGCGGCTCATTAGCAACCTCTAAGCGTTAGTACGCCAAACGAGCGTCGAACCTTCAACGTAAACAAGTGGCGAATCTTGTGCAGTGGGAACCAGATTGGGATCAAAGAACGGCGGAAAACAAAAGAAACCTTGACGATAATGAGGCAAGCACCAGCGTGACTGACATCATACTCACCGAGAAAGTGCGCCGTGTCGGTTCCTGAGTTTGGGATGCCGTTGTGAATTCGCGCAGTTGAGGGCCAGATTGAAACCAGTAGGTAGACACACTGGCCACCGATCCATGCTTGAACGCCTGAAGAACAAGTTATAGCCTCTGACTTGTAATGGTGAACACCTGTACAAACCATACCACACACAGGCCATCGCGGCACGATTGAATGTCGGCCACAATCCTCCCAGATGCCAAAGTGTAGCGGATGTTGGTAGGAACATGATGTGATACTTCGCGCCGGCATGTGCGTTCAGGACGAGGAACACTGCCGCGAGACCGTAGCCAATCCATACTGCAATCCATGCCTCCCACCAGGTGAGACCAGCGGTAATCATCCCGCCAGAGATGTACCAGGTGTTGACCTTCAGATGACGACATCGGATCAGCGGACAGATGTACGCCCAGCCAGGTCGGTACGCACATTAAACGAATCGGCCAGCCAGAATGTCAGATAGTTCCACCATTTCCACAGCCTCATGGGGTGGAACTGGCAGCAGATCGTCGTTTTGAAGCACTATAACAATCGGCTGAAGGTGAGTGACTATCGGCTTCGTGCGGGCAAACGCACTGAGCTCGAGTTTGTAAGATTCGGAGGTGATCCACCTCAAGAACCTTGACGACCTTGCCCAGTGTCGGCATCGTAATTCACGGGAAATGTGCTCGTGAGTGGGAAGAGCGATGGACAATTCCACGAGCTGGGCATAAACGCGCTTGGCCGTACTCTTAAGAGTCAAGAGGACCCGCACGACTCTAAAGATAAGACGGGTGCTTCGTATCTCGTTATCTGTGTGACAACCGAGCGCGGCGCATGTCACCCACATCGAGGAAGAAGCAGGCCAACAGCCGGAAGAGCTAACCCCACACCTCGCCTCGTGCATGAATCGCGATTCAGAGGTCAAAGTGCAGCTAATACTCGAAGGATTTCGAGAGGATGAGAACCTGGAGGATTGCCCAATGAGACGCCGGGCTCATCCTTAGGCCTGTTCTGTTGAAGCACTCGGACGACAGCCGACGCACGAATCGATGCACGCCGCTCCAAACATAACGTAACGTTTGAATCGAGTGTCTCCCCCGGCGCATTTCAGAGGTCCTGAAGGCCACCTGAAACACTATGGGTGCCTGTAAGTGCCTCGCGAATAACGTGCCAGCAAGATACGAAGGGCGCCTTAGTCGGCCGAAGCTAATGGCCGGTGTGCAGGATCATC
The DNA here is from genome assembly GCA_019914995.1 of Acanthochlamys bracteata. Classification (NCBI taxonomy): domain Eukaryota; kingdom Viridiplantae; phylum Streptophyta; class Magnoliopsida; order Pandanales; family Velloziaceae; genus Acanthochlamys; species Acanthochlamys bracteata. Next base: position 6,459 of record JAFKAK010000510.1, read on the forward strand.
TGGGGAGGGCGCGAACCGTTGCCAGCCGCAAGCACAGCGCATGGCCGAGAATTGGGCGATTCAAACTTTCCCGAAGATTTGCCTGGGGTGAGCAGACCACACGATGGTTTGGATTTAGTCGCCGAGATATGACCGGGCGTGACGAGAGTCGGGCGCTGGTGTTGGCAGCCTTTGTGAAGGAGGACAAGCAAAGCTCGGCAAATTGCGATAGTCCAACTGTGAGATCATGAACTTCTCATTGAAGGCTACCGGCCGCAGAAAGAAACTTGAAAAATACCGAAGGGTTATAAATAAAATGAAAAGGTTTGCAACTTCCTGACAAAGTTTGCCTCGGTATGCCCACCACAGAGGCACAAGTGCCTTCTGTCCAGAGCTGCGGCCGCGGTATCCGTGGTATGAACGAGACCGCAGCTTGTGGTGTCGCGCCCAGCGCTCGGTGCTCAGTGCTTGCGACCGAAGAAGTGGTTCGAATAGTCGTGGCGTTTGGCCTTGCTGGACTTGCGGTAGACCGCCAATGCCGAGCTCCGCCGCACTTCTGGCTCGCGTTGCCGGCACCTGTTCGACAAATTTAGTCATGTATGTGGATTGCGCTGAAAAGCTTTCACGTACACTGGGTGCTGCATTGGCTCGCTGCAATTTTGAAGTGCCGTACAACTCGTTGCCACAGTGGCACTCCTTGCCATACTGCACAATGTGTCAACCATGTACATGAGTCGCGCGTGCCGACTCACCTCAACCCCAGCGTAGTTGAAGCCAAGGTTCGCGCAGTGGCTCGCGCATGCCTTCGGCGTCATACTGCCCTGGTTCAACCAGCTCTCACCGCGCAGCGCCCGCGGTGAGACAGGGTCTTTGAAGCAGCCGACGGGTACCAACCATCACGGCCGGGTGCCGCAAAGCTATGGTCAGCGTCGGTTGGCCGAATGTACTTGGCTGTGTTGGGCGTTGGCGTTGGAGTTGAGGTTGACGAGCCTCCGCCTTTCTTGTACACCTGTTTAACACGCAATCCAGTGAGTCCAGCGCTACACGACCAGAAAATGGTGACGTACAGCGAGACGGCCGCCGGCGCCACATCGCTGGCCACTATCACCAGCGCATGCCATGGTGCAAAGGGTGCTGGCCAATGCGCGAGCTTTCAAACTTGCTGCTGCACCAGCACTTGATGTCGATTCAGCGACTGGTGTTTTTGACTTCCGATATGGCTGAAAACTCACCTCCTGGCCATATTCTAGCCCCCGCATAGTTATAACCCTGCGTCGCGATGAAACACATAATACTAGCAAGGCAGGCCCACACCAGACACACCTTGCTGGCACAGTGCGCGACACACTTGTTGACAGTCATATCTTTGCTTGCGAACGAGTACGGCATGGCGCGGGAGGAGAGATCGTCGCGCGCAGCCGAGCTGAGGTCCAGTTGAGATCGGAGTGAGGAAGGTCGCCTTCGCACGTGAGATGATGGTCTCAGGTGCGCCACATCCGCTCTGAACGCGAGCCGCAGACGGCCTTTTTGTGATGGCATTGCAACCTGGAAGACGCTAAAATTTCAAATGAGATTCTGCGTTCCGTGCTAGAGTGGGAGGATAAATAGTCGTACTTTGACCCAGCCCTCGGTTTTCTGTCGAGTTCGAGGTGGAATGATGCAGTTGTTCATCTCCTCGTCCGTGCGGAGCTGAAGGACTGGGCAGTCCTGCATGTTGCTATGCATGGAAGACCTGGTGAGCCATGATGTTCAGAGTTAATGTGGGTGAGTCGTACCCAGAGATGTTCGTGCATTGATCGACAGCCCTTTGCAGTGTGTCAACATCCCAGCCCTGGGGTTAAGTAAGTAAGAGGAATCGATGACGGTCAAAGTTTCTTACGAGAAAAAGTCACCGTGGAAAGCGTATCCGGTGCTATCGAGAATGTCAAATCTCATAAACGATGCATGACGGTCAAAACGTACGGGTCTCCGTTGGACAACACAAACGGCTGGCCGGTACCATTAGGGTCGTGCCACATGTTCTTGTAGGCCGCAGTGTCCCAGATGATCTACACGCAGCCCAGCTTCTGATCATTCGAGGTATAGGCAAGTCTTGCACACCTCATAGGAACAGCGAAACGAGTTTGACGGGATGCGACTTTGGACATTACCGCTGAACGTCGCGATTAGTTTTAAGCCCAAAGTTCGTCGCAATAACCCACCTGTCGACACCGTCTGGATAGGCCATATGTGCACGGTTATCGGGGCTGTCCAGACGCTTGCCGTCCCAGCCTGGCGGTAATCGGTCAGCGTTGGGATTCATTTGGCCTTGCCGGCATCCACAACTCACAGGACGGAAGAAGACCTGAGTGCGGACACCGTTGGGGTTGTTACAGCAATGGGCAGTCAATATTCACCACGAAACCAATGGATCCTCAAAACGCACTGCTTCGGCAGAAGTACTGCATGCATGGTTGCTCGCACTCGTCCATGCGGACATGCAAATCATACGCACATTCCACTCGCCTCCGCGCCAGTCCCGCTGTAGTCAAGGCGGTGGTGTGGTAACCGCACGCTGCGATAAACTGTTGTTTGAAGCTACGCAGGCTCATGTCACCAGCGAGCATGCGGAACCCCCTATATTTCGGCGAGCCAGCGCAAAAATGCTAATCAGCACTGCAGTTGCCGGAACCGACGGTTGCAACGCACAGCTGGGAACGCCTTGAGCCTCTGGCCGGCGTACTCGGGGCGCTGCAGAAGGAAATTTACAACACGAGATGAGACGTAGAACTAGATAGAATGACGATTTGGATGCGGACCTGGAGGTAGTAAACGGTTGCGCCACCGACCTGGTCGACACGATGGAACGAGCCGTTGCGGGCTTGGTAGAACATAGTGGGGTCCAGTAGGCGCTCTGAAGGGTTTGTATCAGGATCGAGTATTGACTGGTGTAGATCACCGACAAACCTTGTCCGCCTTGGGCTGGCAGGTAGAGCAACTGCTCTTGCGAAGACCGTCATAGCTCACTGCGAAATCAAGCTGCTGCAGCAACGTGAGATTGCGCGTTGCATGCCACGATGGTCATCAAAGGACCCACCGTTCTGATCATGAGGTGACCCACCGGTCAGTCAAATGGCCGGAAGACAACGCGGCGCCACTCACGCTTCCGACCACCTGGTGCAAATGTGTCGACACCTTGCCAATGGATGTGATTCTGAAGAAACGAGAGTAAACATCATCTTCGGGACAGAGATATGGCTGAATGGCTTAGTAACTCACGGGTCGGCGCGTGCGTAGGTGACAGGAGAGGTGCATGTCATGCGGAAGAACGCGCGAGACTGCGCGACGAGACAGACGAGAGCGAACAGGAAAGCATGAACGTCGAAAGCACGAAGGCGGGCCATGATCCAAGTGCACTCAAACTCGAGCCAAAGTCAGGAAGGCAGAAGTAACGGAAAATGAAGCGAATGGGAAAAGGGGGTAACAGAGTAAGAGGCGGTTGAGGGGGGAATATAAAGAAAAGGCCGGTGGCTAATGAGAAGCACGCTCAGGCGCACAGGCCGCAGAAACGGGCAGTCTCGGGAACGAGAGGAGAAAGGAAAGGGGAGAAAAGGCTGGCCGAAGACGCAGCACCGGATGGTGGCATCAATGAGCGCGGCAGTGATCTGGTGTCGCTGGATACGGGCTTCGGGACGCGACCGGTGCCCCTATCTGGCAACGAAGATCGTTAACGCCGAGTAAAGGAATCGCATGGTATAGCTCACGCGGCACGGCAGTGAGAGCATGGACTTGAGAGATTGCGAGGCGTTTGGCAACTGTCACTCAGGGTGCGGTGTTCAGAATAGGCCGAAAATCGCACGTCAAATACGCCACACAGCCCTCTGTCACCGCGTACGGATCTTCTAGACGGTGACATTAGACCACATCTAGCGGTTGTGGCGGCGGCTCTGCGGTCCCGTAGTCACCCTGGGTTGGAGGAAGCGATGCGCTCAACGTCCGCAGCTAGAGTGATGGGCAGTGTTCTCTGGCACGTTTGAATATTGATGCAACGTGTGAGACCTCTTTTTCTTTTTCTCAATCCCGGGAGGTCAGACAAGTCCGGGATGAACCGGTGCATGAAGAAGGGCCCGGCGGGTAAAGTCAGCGGCTGAGGTTCAAGTGTCTTGCCTTTCGTCATCAGCCGGCGCCCATCCCGCTGCCGCCGCCCGGTGTATTCGCCATGACCACGATGCCGCCAGGACCGCCTCCAAGGCACGACTTTCACCAGCATGGGCAGTCTTCTCCCAGGTCGAGTGTAGACGGCGCCCGTCGGCGTTCGCGCGACATACATGGGGAACACTCGATTCGGCCAGCACAGGCTGGTATGAAGAACCGCTTCCTCCAGTTCCTCCTCCCTGGGAGAGACGAATACGAAGAGTACGAGGACAGTAACAGACTGAGTCCACCGCCATCCATTGCGCCAGACGGCTCGAGGCGGGGGGACACCGCCGCCCATCCTGGACCTCGCATCTCCGGCCGGGAAAGCAAGCCGCCTTGCTTTCGCATGAACGAACACTCGAGCTCTACCGGGCCAATGCAAAGAAAACGCAGGACCCAGAGCTGCAGTTCGAGTTTGCTGCGTTCATGATTGACGCCAGCAAGTCGCTGCCCATACCCGCCCTCATGCCCAACAACGCCAACATCGTCGAGATCGAGAAGTTGACCGACCGTCGAGACGACCTCCTCCGCGAGGCCATCTCTCTTCTCCGCAAACTCGCAGACCGAGGCCACCCTGCCTCCCAGTACTTTCTCGCAGACTGCTTCTCCAACGGCATCGGCACTCCAAAGGGCAGGCAAGACTTTGACAAGGCCTTCCCACTTCGTTCTCGCCGCAAAGCACGGTCACCCAGACGCTGCTTACCGGGCTGGCACCTGTTGCGAAAACGGATGGGGCTGTCGCCGCGAATCGAGCAAGGCTGTTACATTCTATCGTAGGCTGCCGCAGCGCTCCATCCCGGTGCGCTCTACCGCCTCGGCATCGCTGAGCTCAACGGTGAGCTGGGCCTCAGCCGTCGGCCAAAGGAGGCGCCAAGTGGCTCAAGCGCTCGGCCGAGCACGCTACCGCAGAGTTCCACACGCCTCCATGAGCTGGCATTGCTGCACGAGCATGGTATCGACGATGTTCTCTTCGTCGACTATGAATACTCGGCAGAACTTCGCCCAAGCGGCTGAACTCGGATACGCGCCCAGTGCGTACCGCCTGGCGAGTGTTACGGGAGTACGGCAAGATGGGCTGCCCACAGGATCCCGCACTCGGCATTCATTACTACGTGAGCTCTTATCATCCTTGGCTTTGAATGCACCGACTAAACCGCACCCGCTGCACAGAACATCGCGGCGCAGCAAAATCACCGGGACGCCTGTTTTGCGCTCACCGCGTGGTACTCGTCGGCTCGCCCGGCGTGCTACCGCAGTCCGACACCGAAGCCTACCTCTGGGCCAAACGTGCCGCAGAGGCCGGGTTGGCCAAAGCCATGTACGCTGTCGGCTACTTTTGCGAGGTCGGCATCGGCACGGTTCAGAGCATGCCCGGAGTGCGTCATCTCTTACGATGCATGTCTTGACCGATACTGATCGTTGTCGTCGTTCTCCCTTGCTCCACCGCTCTTTTTTTGCGTCACAGGGCCATCGGTTGGTATAAACGCGCCTCGGAGCTTGGCGACAAGCGGGCAACACAACGACTCAAGGCGAACGGAGCGCCTGCTCGCCTGGTCATGCGATGCTGCGCGAGCTCGGTAGTCCCCCAGATCTCAGCGAAGGACAAGAAGGATTGCATCATCATGTAAGATTCCTCAGCAGCCTTCCAATGGCCATCGCCATCGCCATGTACCGTGAGCTTCCATCCACTCTTTTTCGTTTCGTTTTCGTTCCCATACGCCCTGAATTTATTTTCTCCATCGATGGAGACGGACATTTGCATCGATATTCCGCCAGCTTTCGGACATTTGATCCAGTAGACCCGCGCGCTGACGCCACACTCTTTTCGTTTCGTTTCTCGCTCCTTTAGCGCCCCGTTTGTTTTGAAAACTGGTGGGTCGTAGGTATCTTACAAACATCAACGCGCAGTTTCACGCCTCGGCTCCATTGCAATATATATACAAGTCAAACTAAGCAAGAGCCGCAAAGCCACTGGGCCCATGGTTCAAAACTGACAGACGCACGTTCAAATGTGTCTGAGTGCCGTTGGTCATTTTCCTCATTCTGATCGGTGCGCATTGTACCGGCTTAAATGTCGGGAGGTGTATCCAACCGGAGGTCGTCGGACCGTGGGACCTCTGTAAGAGCTCAGGGGCCTGGGCACGCGAACGTTTGTCAGGGCGGATTCAGTGGTAGGCTCGGTTCCTGAGGACGTGGCTCGGAGGCACGCGACGATCAACCCGTTAGTCTCGGACGTCGAGGTGATTAGGGCGTCGTATGCACGCCGCACGATTCCGGCAAGAAGTTGCAGGTGCCGTCAGGCTGCGCGCTGGGGCCATTTTGCCTCTTGGAAACAACTGCGATTCCGAGGAGGCTTCGGGAACCAAGTGACGAGGCGAAGCCGGACTTTGCGGAGGAGAACACCTACGCAGGTGGCAAAATCGTGATGTTTGCCTCCGGGTGTGTGGGAACAGGATCGGGAGAAGCGAAGTGAGGAGAGTCATGTAGTTGATGAAGGTGACGAGGGAATGGTTTTTGTGGTTTGTAACAAAGTGAATGACGTGCGGTGACACTTTAATCAGTCACTGGGGCAGAGACGAGGCTGAGTTAAGACGGAGATAAGTTGTGCGGATGCGCGGTGGTCGGAGATAGTTAGACGCGCGATCTCTCATCCTCCTCTCCTCTCGCTGGCGTGACATCCGCGCGCCTTCCGTGTTCGTTAGAGCCCCCTCGACTACTGCCCCATCGTGTGCGCGCTGTTCTCGGAGCAGTGTCTTATGTTTCGCGATGGAGGCCCGGTGGCCTAGCTGAACCAGCAGTCCGCCTCTGCCACGGCTGCTCAAGCCGTCGCTGTCAGGATCCCAGCTCCAGCAGACTTCAAACTTTGGGCTTCTGAAAACGTGAGCAATCAAAACGTTCTGCTGAGTGTTCGCTGACCGAGGTCTGTGCGTGTTCAGTTTGAAATACTTGGTGAGTGCACGAGCAATCTTGTTGATGCGCTGGGCAGGCCGACCCACTCATACCTGTTCTTACCAGCTACGTGAACGCTATCTTCCAGGCACTGTACTTCTGTGGTCCATTTCTGAGCTCGTCCTCACCTCGCCAGATCCGTCACACGACACCCAGAAATCGCTGCGCAACCGCCCTTTCCAGCCGCCGACCCCTGGCTCCTCCACGTACCCCAGCCGCAGCATCACCCTTGTGCTCAGCGCAAAGTCGACAAGTAAGAGTGGGAGCAAGCGCCCAGTTGTTGGGACCCCTGCGACGCCTGGTGGTGCCAGTAGCGCACCTACGAAGGAGGAGCCTCAGGATACCCCAGGCATTCCTCCAACCCACCCACACTCTTCAGCGCACTGCGTTCGCTCTTCTGGTACATCTCCCAGAACCCAGATGACAAGGGGTAGCGTGTCCGCTGGCATTTGTCAACAAGGTCCGCAAAGGAGCACGACGTCTTCCAGCAGCGCGGTACATCAGGACGCCCACGAATTCAGCGAACTACCTGCTCAACAAGATTGGCGAGCTCGAGGCCGCTTCGCGCGAGCGGAGCGGCAAGCTTCTGCCAATGTTGCTGCCGGGACTGCGTCCGAAGACCGTGCGTCTCAGCTCCGTTTCAGTGGCTTCGGTGACCCCTATCTCGCAGCTCACATACTCACTCCACCTCTTGTACAGTGTCCAACAGCGTGACCGCCTCCTCGGGATCCCAGTCGCGGAATCATGCCAAGACGTTTGTCCACGCTTTGTTTGAAGGCGTTCTCACGTCAGAGACCCGCTGTCTAACCTGCGAAACCGTCTCGGCTCGTGATGAGAGCTTCATCGACCTCAGTATCGACATCGAGCAGAACTCTTCAGTCACAGCATGCTTGCGCTCGTTCTCAGCTAGCGAGATGCTCTGCCAAAGCGCAACAAATTCTTCTGCGACGCTTGTTGTGGCTTGCAGGAGGCCGAGAAGAGGTGCGCTCTGTACGATATTCTGGACCTTGCCTGGTCCGGCCGCGCGCGCAACGCCCCTGCTGATGAGTTAATGTCCCCAATCGTTCTTTCAGAATGAAGATCAAGAAGCTGCCAAACGTGCTCGCTCTTCACCTCAAGCGATTCAAGTTCCAGGAGGACGCCCAGAGATACGTCAAGCTCGCGTATCGTGTCGCATTCCCATCCGAGCTTCGGCTATTCAACACCGTCGACGAGCCCGAAGGCGGCGATCCAGACAGGCTATACGAGCTCTTTGCTATTGTCGTTCACATCGGCGCGTGATTGCCTTTTTCACTCGGCAGGTTGGGGCGTGTCTGCTGACCTGCGTCGGCGCGCCAGCGGCCGCATCACGGTCATTACATCGCACTCGTGCGGGCACGAGGCCAATGGGTTGATCTATGATGACAACAATGTCGACACGGTCAAGGACGGCGAGCAAATCGCAAAGTACTTTGGCGACGGAAACGGCGGCGCTGGATGCGTGCTCTTCTACCGGGCGGTGGACATTGACCGCGAGTCGATCGGCTTGCCGCCCAAATCCGCTCCGCCACCATCACCGCTCGCCACAACACACAATCCGCCGCCGGTGCACATTCTCAACGGACACTCGCAAATGCCTACGTTGACCGACAGCCGCCGCAGAGCGTAAATGGGTTGCCACCTGCCCTCCGTCGGCTGAGGAACTACTGCCGCCAACAGCACGGCCCCAACCCAAGGTTATCATTCCGCCGTCGACTCAATCTGTGCCCAGTGTGACCACCGCAGAACCGACCCCGACTGTCGGCCGGACGACTGGCCTCTTCCGCGGGCGGCGAACGCCCAGATCTCAAGTATATTCCGCAGTCGCCGGTCGGGCATACGAATGGCGACGCCGACTTGCCACCCTCTGCCGTCCAAGCCCGAGACCGCGTTCCTCCTCTTGCCGAGAAGAGCGACAAAGATAAGGACGGTAAGAGCCCTGGTGGGTGGTTCCGGAAGAGTATACGGGATAAAAATCGTAAAGTCGGCGAGCGAATCGGTCGCACCACCGCGCACGCCTACGGGCAGTGCGTTCCCAGAGTCTGATGCGGCTCCTCCAACACCGCACCTGCCATCGGAATTCGCAAATGCGAATGCGGCGGCGACGAAGGCGTCCGGGGCAAAACCACCGGGCGCTTTCCTGCGGAGACCAAGCACCGATGCGCGGAAGGGAGCTTAGACACCGCGACGCAGCTCGGCCATACGCAGTCGCAGTCCGTTTCAAACGTATATTCCCCCTCAACATTGAACGGTGCTCTTCCGTCGCATTCGTTTGCCACTGTTGGCCTGGCGTCGACATTGGACTCGCGCCCTCCAGTGCAAACCATCAACGAGAGAACGCCGTCTCTACCCGGCCACTCGCGATCACCCGTTAATGGCCTTCCTTATGCTCTAACGCCTGCTTACAACGCGTCGACAACGACGACAATCACGACGGCATCCTCTTCCTCTTCCAACACCGGTGCACCACTGGTCCCGCCGACGCCGTTAACCGACCCGGCGAGTCCGCGGCAACGCAAGAACTCTGGCACTGCAGCAAGATTCAGATGCTCGTCGATTCCGTCACGCCAGGTTCCAACTCGTCCCACGCGCTGTCGGACAGCGAAACGACGACGATCAACGGGCGGAAACATACTGCGCCGTCGACGCCTCTGGCCAATGGCAGCGCGCATCCAACGCCAATGAGATCGTACAGTCTCGCACCGCCAGGAACGACTGCGCCTGACTTTTCGTTTACGGCGATGGCTGCGGCAGACGACATTGGTGCCAGTCCAAAGCCAGTAAGCAGGAGCATGGGGCGGAAGATGAGTCTTACAGGTGGGCTGCGCGCGTTGAATGCGTTTGCGACTGGTAAAGACAAGGACAAGGACAAGCCGCCGCCGGTGTGGGAAGTATCTGCGCGGAATGGACACTGATGTGTTTGGAGGCCTCTCTCCTTTAGTCACCTCATTCTCTTACCCATTTTTTCTCCTATCCATTCTATCTGTAAACCGTCAGGCTCCCAGCTTTTGATCTTCATCTGTCCATCTCCTACTGATTCGCTTCTGACATTCCGTCCAGCTTCGACGTCCGTCTTCCCCATGTTACATGCCTGTCTGCATCAGCTACATCTATATTGTACGAATGGAAGGATCAATCCGATTTGGAAGCCTCGGTTGTGGCGACTAAGTAGTTGAGGTGTGGGATCTGGCATTGACCGGCTGCGAGCGAGACGCGCGTTCGGAGTTGCGCGTTCTCCTCGTCGCTGCCACCTTCACCATGTTCTTGACTCGCTCCGAATACGGCACGTCGTTGCCTCTCGTTGTGATTCTACAAGACTGTTTCTGACGATAGAGCGCTGCAGATCGTGGTGTGAACACGTTCTCGCCCGAAGGCCGTTTGTTCCAAGGTATATCGTGCTGCCAACCCATTCATGCTGTTCCCACGTGCTGACGCGCCGCGGACTCTCCACAGTCGAGTATGCGATTGAGGCTATCAAGGCACGCGTTCTCACTTGCTGTAACCGCCGGCCTAGCTGACGCGCATGTCCGCTTGGATCTACAACGGTAGGCATCTCAACACCGGAGGGCGTCGTACTCGGCGTTGAGAAGCGGGTGCAATCGCCACTGCTCGGGCGTCTTCGATCGAGAAGATTGTTGAAATCGACAGGCAGGCTGGGCTGCGCCATGTCTGGTCTCACCGCCGACGCGCGTACCATGATCGACCATGCTCGCGTCACCTCTCAGGTTCGCATCCTCTCTGTTACAAATCTGATTAGACGTTGACGCGTCATGTGTTTGTTTAGAACCATTGCTTCACGTATGACGAGAAGATCAAGGTTGAGAGTGTCACCCAGGCCGTCTGCGACCTCGCCTTGCGATTCGGTGAGCATGGAGAACGAGGACGCTATGATGGTTCGTGTCGTATGAATTAGCTTGCTGATGGGAAATGTGCTAACGCGAATCGCGACTCCAGTCGCGTCCATTCGGTGTCGCATTGTTGGTGGCTGGGATCGACGAACTCGGGCCACAACTGCAAGTTCAATCACATCACCTAAACCTCGCTCTGATTCTTTCATCAAGCTTCCACACAGACCAAGCGGTACGATGATGAAGTACGACGCGAAAGCGATCGGTAGCGGCTCAGAGGCCGCGCAGGCCGAGCTGCAAGACAAGTTCCACAAGGTTCGGCCATCTTTCATGTCCATTCGACTCGTGCTAATACCGTCGCACCGCATCTCATAGCAAATGACCCTCCTTGAGGCTCAAAAGCTCATTCTGCGCGTCCTCAAGCAGGTTATGGAGGAAAAGCTGGATCAACACAACGTCCAGCTCGCCCGGTGTGTTGGGCATATGTCGTCGGGATGCGAATTGTTATTGATAGGCTTTGCAGGTAACAACAGCGGGCGGCTTTGAGATCCTGACTGAGACCAAGCTGCGAGAGGTCATCGACGCGATGTAAAGCAGCCTTGACGAAGGAAGTAATCAATTCTGCGTTTATTTGGGTCGTTTTTTCACGACAAATCATCGAGATTTGCGCGACGAGTTCTATAACTCGTACGCTTGACCAAAGATGGCGATCCGATTTGACTACAGAGGCAGAATCGGAACACCATTGCGTTTGAAGATCGTCCCACCCTTCATGACGAATTGAACACCTTCCGAGCTGATGCTGCGATCGAAGTCCTTCTCAAGGTCACCAGCAACAGCGATAATGTCCGCTGCGAAGCCTCGACGCAAGTTTCCGACTGGAACCCCATTGTCCCCAGCCGCCACCGTGGCACGGACAAGATCCTCGTCCTTCGACGCGACCAGTTCCTTCAACCGCTCCTTCCCGATATCGCCCTCCCAATACTTCCCACGAACAGCTTCCCAGTTTTCCGAGCGTTGCCCATCGAAGGACGTGCAGTGGCGGCGCACCAAACTGCCGCATCAGCTGCAGTTCTAACGCGTTATTCCCGTGAGAACACCCCGTGTCGCCTCCAACTCCAATGCGAATCTCTCCGCCACGGCTCTGTCAATGGCGGCGGCTGAAAGTGTCGATGGTCTGTTGCATGTCGGGCGATTTCAGTGAGATCACAACGGACAGCGTTGGGCTCTAGATTGTGCTAGTCGCCGCGCAAGTAGCTCGAGACCGCTCTCTGTGAGCTTGGACCGTGTTCGATGGTGTCGGCGTAAATAAGATGGCCAGCTGGACCGAGGCTTCGTTGGTGGCGTGAACTGCGACACGAGTGCGCGTGCGAGTGTGCCGTGTCAATCATCACTCAGCTCTTCGCGAGAGAACAACGAAACGACTCCGTGGTTTGTTGAGAAGGAAGTTGTCTCGACTTGACGCGATAGTCTGACAGAGTGCGGCCTGTGTTAACCTCGATGGAGCGATTTCTCATGCCCAACCTTCTGAATCACCTGTATAAATCTACCCAACGGTTCAGCATAGATGTCACTGACCTCGCCCATCACTCTCGCCTTGATCCAGTCTGCGCCGGCACCAATCTGCCTGCGGACGGCCTGGTACTCATCAACGCCGTCTGCGGCCTCGGCGCCCAAAGTCCTTCTACTCCTTGACGATCAAGATGGAGGTTACCCTTTGGTCCTGTACATGGCAGCCATCGATTGGTGAAGCAGCGCACGGACCATTGGAATGCAAACCATATCCTCCGGTGCTGACAATGGCGCGGTTGGCAATGTGGTATCTCGGTCCCGGAATGAGACTCTTTGGCTTCGAGATGCATGCCCGCAGCGCCGTGTCTGAGTCTTCAGCGCCTTCAGTACCGAGGTCCCTGCAAAATGGTGAAAAACTGCCAATGATATCGTTATTACGCGAGAGCTATACCTGACTGTAGTAAAGCCTGCCAGCAACGTCTTCGCGCGTGGTTGGCAGCCCGACAGTTCGCTCGACAATGCTCTCTGTTGTGATTTGTTCCGTCCACGGTGTCTCCGAATATGGGTGCAAGAAGAAGTGCGTGTGCGTCAATTAATCCAGGCAACACAGTGAGACCGCGCAAGTCGACATCAGTGCTCGCAAGGTTGAAGTCGGACGGCATGTCGTCCACAGATAGAATGACACCGGAAGGCCGGTGAATGACGATGAGCTTGTCGTAGACAAATGAGACGCGTTCGGGTCAAACATCTTTGAAGCCACAACACGAAGATGTCCTCGGCATGGAGCTGGTCACCTACTGTCGGCACAGGGAGGTTTGGGACACGCGCGACAAACGATCGAGGCGGCAAGGAGCCTTCAGTTACATTATCTGGAGTCCGAGTTCATTGCAAGCGCGTGAGCCTGCTGGCTAACTCGACTTAGCGAGGGAAGTTGCATGTGAAGAGTCAAGCTATGTTTAAACCCAGCGGGTCACGCGCCAGCCCAATAACACTGGTCACTGACGGCTATATAGGCCAGCTCGTGGAAGCGTGATGAGATCTCTTCCAACAGGCTTGACGGAACCTTATTCAGACGAAGGAGCTTGATTCTGTGTGTGTGATCTAAATAGTACATGATGTCCGCGTCAGAGCCAAAAGCAGAACGATCTCAAAGAGAGAATCACAGAGAAGACGGAAGGAGACAGCGACGCGGATGCAAAAGCAAGAGGAGGGACGAGGAGGAGGAAGGAGGGAAGGTGGGCGTAACATAGAATAGATATCCGGTGTGCGGCTGTTGAGGGAATGGGTGGTGCGCGAGGCACTCCTGTATAACGAGCCAAAAACCATGGCGCACATGAGACTGAGCTAGACGAAGCCGCTGTCCTGCAGAAGGCGCTGCACCTTCTCCTCCTCGCGTTCGCGAGGCTCACGGTCCATACTCAGGTTCCACGCTGAGTCGTTGTCCGGGCTCGCAAGCCGGAGCGAGTCCTCGATCAACGCGGTCGCAGACGGTACCAAGGTCAAGTTGTACAACGAGGTCTGGAATCGCTTAATCGCGCAGAACCTCCGCTGCCTTGTGTCGCTTGGCAAAGTTGATGAGCATCGGCCCGTCTTTGTTGGGCCCAGGTACCATGTCCTGCTGCCGTCCTGAATGAACAGCTTGGTGGTCAAGTGAGACACCGAGGAATGGTACCGCTGGCGGCGGACCTTGTTCATGGCCGCTTTGTGCGCGCCGAAAGATTGCCCGCCTCCATCGTCTTCTCCAGCGAGTCGAGAATTGTCATGAAACGCGCGGCGGGGATATCCCAAGTCCGCTTCAACCGCCGGATTGCGGAGTTGTTGACACCTGCAACAATAGCCACATGCTGGAGAAGTTGTTGAGGTTCCTGCACTGTTCGGCGACCTGGATGAAGTGCCGAAGCATCTGAACACGCCCCTTGGGAGTCTCAAATGACAAGATCTGTTCCACTACCCAGAACGACATCTACAGAACAACGGTCAGTCCGACAACGTTTGGAGCAACAGAAAAGCAACAAACCTGGAGTCTGGGTCTCGATAACCTTCTTGATAGCACCCGTGCTGGATTGCTCGCCCGCACGTTGGGAACAGTCGAGGCTTGATCTTGCTGGTTTCCGGCCTCCATGATGGTAAGCTGCCGTGCAATCTCGACCGGATCCAGGTCCTGAATCTTCACTTCTTCGTCGTCCGAGGCATCTGTGGCGGTGGCGGCATCTCCCGGATCGCGGTAGGTGACCGCAGCCTTGGCGTCCGAGCCTGACCGCGCGCGTTCGACAACATTCACCAGGGGCGTCGCAGCTGCACCCAATGTCGTCATGTGCGATCTTGGCGAACTCCTTGAAACCGCGCTAGCACGTGCATGTCCTCCTTCTCCAGCACGCCATCTTTGAGCATGATCGGAGGGATGTTGATGACTCGCAGCTGGACGACCTTCTGCTTTCTCAGCCCAATGGTGAAATTGACCTTCGGACAGGGTTTCAGGAGGTTGGATGAAGAAGCGGTTGATAAGGTGGTCAGGACCTCGTCAGGAGTCGCAAACGACTTGAACGTGAGCACGAAGGTATCATGAAGATGGCGTCCCGGTGTTCGTGCATCGTAAGCCCGCTCGACGAGTGCAGGCAACGTTGCAGCCCGTACACGCCTTCTGGCATGATGATATCGTTCGGCCCGTACGACGGACCCCAGAATGAGGGCTGGTCGCTCGCGATGAAACCTGGCAGATCGCCCCATGAGCTTCTTCGAGCTTTTGTTCCTGCTGCCGTGACCTTGCGTCCCGGGATAACCTAGGTCAAGGTCTCATCGGACTCTTCTGTACCGGACAGTGGCTCCAGATGGCGCACGCGATCCGCGACCGTCCTGTGCTCTGCGCCATCGGGACAATCATTGTCCCCAGTCCGAACACTCGCGCCGTCGTCCGGGTTTGCTGCGATTGTACTCGTGTCCGTATCCCGTAGTACGCGTAGGCCGCTGCTCGCCTGAGCTTGTGCAACGCTGAACAGAACGTTCAACGCGTCATGCGTCGCGTGCATCCTGGACAAGCGGCGGCTCGCCGTCCTCCATCTTCCAGTACTTGTACCCGCAAAGCATCGCGTTGGCACCGTCAAAGACTTGGACGGCGCTTTCCAGACGCCGCATTGCGTCGTTGGCGCGTTGCACTGTCTGCTGGTACGCAGCCCATTCACTGGCGTCAACACCAGCGGTATCGGCGGGGACCATCTACGTCGACCGCCGACGCAGGTCTGCGTCAACAACCGCCTCAGCCAGCGCTGTACCGCGGTGAGTAGGCGACGCGCGCTGATGCCCTCTGAAAATAGAAAGTTGGTTGTTGGTCACAACCAGAACATATGATTGCTCGCCTTGCGAGGCGCAGGGCTTCGACCTCTTGCTCAAGCATGGAGACCAACTGTCCGACATCATCGACAATTTCGCTGCTGAACGCCCTGCTTGCAACGTTGGCCCGCACGGTCGGTTGGTGAAACCCCCACGCAGTCCCACATCCCAGCGTTCCTGATCCGACACCGAGTACGAGTCCCTGATCAAGTCGAGGGCGGCGCGCAAACGGCGGCTCTCGGCCAGCGTCTTCTCACCCCGGTGGCTGCGCCAGGGAAAACAAGCAGCCCCACTCGCCCATAAAGCCGCGGATAGCGCTTTCGAGATCGCTGGCGTCTTTGCCCAACCGACTGCGCACATCCTCTGCACACCGTCGCCAAGCTGATTAGGATGATGACCTGCTGCGCGCGCAGAGAGCATGAGCTTAGAAAGTGTCGCAGCAACCTTTGCGTTGGGTCGCCTTGAGATCCTGTGGGAGTGCGACGTGGCTTTGCGGTGGTCGGTTCGGTGCCAGGACCTTCTTCCACACGTCATTGAGGGCCGAGCCGGCGTACGCAGCGGGACGAAGTGTGCAGCAGCTCACGAGTGCGGGATACAACGTCCATAAGCCGCGCATGGAGCTTTGTTTGCGGACGGCGCTGCCACGCAGCGGGCGTAAGTCGCGCTTCATGACCGAATCCTCTCACCAGTCGTCGACGACACGGCAACCTCGAGCAGTGCAGCGCGGGACAGCAGGAGCGAGTCTGGCCATGCTTGGCCGGGCACTATCCAGAGCCCTGGATCGTTCGCGAATCGAGTTGAATATTTGGCAGCGAGTTTGCCTGGGCTCTGTTTCCGAAGACCAGGTGTAGACGTCTGAAGAGGTCAGAATAAACTGAAGCTCTCGACCTTCCTTCGATAGGCGCCGCGCCGAGGCTTAGCTGAGAAGACGATTTGAGGCTGGTGGCTGGTGTATTGCTGGCCGCCAAGATATGGCACCGTCGAGTTTGTTGACGCAGTAGTAGGAAGAGCCATCCTCTGCCAGACGTTTCTGCCAATGCTCTGGTGTTCTCCTGCCTGCGCTGGACGTTGAAGGCGGTACTGGGACCCATCGGCAGAGGAGTCGGTTGGTAGTAGCCACTGACGTCGTCAGGATCGGGATCTGAGGGCAACTCTTGGGCACGCTCGCCCGTCTGCGTGTTCACATAGTAGATCTGAGGTCTGTATGAGTATGCAAGTCGTCCGTAGGCAAAGACAGACTGACCTGGCCGTCTGAGGTGACCTGGGGCATCCAGTATTCGGACGCATTGCCAACTTCGAGCTTGGCCCTGCTGTTGACGGCCAAGGTCTTCGGAGAGCGTCCTGTTCTGAGATTGGCTCTGTGAAGTTGGACGGAACCAGCTATGGGGCAGCGTGAGCGCGCGTTGCCTTCGAGTCGAGTACAACAACAACTGACCCCGCTCGCCGCGCTGTTGCCGTCCCACCAGCCAGACCCTAACTGTGTGAGCAC